>FNXX01000076.1:0-69449 GCA_900108845.1 Iljinskaea planisiliqua | reverse complement strand
TGTCATGAATAAGAAGTCTGAATTTGTTTTGTTTATGCATTTCCAAGATACAATAGCGCGTCTGCATTCAGACAATCATTTCGTCAAAGCCCAACTAGATCGACCTGAAGTCCACTCACTGTTGACAGTTTGCACAAAGTCCTCAAACTGAGCCAGACGCTTGTCAGATCGAAAAGGTCTTCTTTTAAGCACATCTTATACGC
Organism: Iljinskaea planisiliqua; assembly: GCA_900108845.1. NCBI lineage: Eukaryota > Viridiplantae > Streptophyta > Magnoliopsida > Brassicales > Brassicaceae > Iljinskaea > Iljinskaea planisiliqua. The sequence goes on along the minus strand of FNXX01000076.1, from coordinate 69,246 downwards.
AATCGAGATCACCATCAGACGGTGGTCAGATTCCGCCAATCCCAAGTATTCTGTTTCCGATGCTGGGTAGCATTGTAACCATTGAGAATTGGCCATGACCCTATCCACACAGCATTCAATAACCTCTTTGCGACATCTGCCCACCCAACTGACTGATTTCCTTTAAACGATAGATCATGCATATCCTAAATTTTTAACATCGTCTGAAAATCCTGAAAGCTCGACTTGTTTCTTATTCTTCCTCCGATTTTCTCATTCTGATTCATAATTTGGTTAAAATCACCACACATAATCCAAGGGCCAGTTCTAAGAGTAGAATCCGCTGCAGTTGTTCCCATAGATGGTGTCTATATTTAAGCGTCGGATGGACATATATACAAGATAGAGAGAATGAAAATGATTTATATTCCACGTGCAAATCTACAGGATGAGCATCAAAAGAAATACATTGAACGACCAAACACTTCTTCCAGAAAACAACCAACCCACCACTCATACCCTGTGGAGATACAATTCATATCATCTAACCCTAGATAAATCCCAGTGTCCCGCACATAATGATCCCTTTGCTTAGTTTCCACCAAGAACAAGAAGTAAGGAGAATACACCGTCTGCATCTCCTTTAGACATCGAACTGTGAGGCGTTTTCCAGGACCTCTACAGTTCCAAAAAATAACTCTCATGAAGGAGGTGGTGGATTCAGGCCCACCGCACCTCCGACATTAGAGCGACTGGGATTTGAGGTTTCACCAACCTCCTTGTAGTCGTGTTTCAGTTTCTGTAAAGAGTTGAAATGGTCTCCAGATGTAGTAGCCTCAAAGACAAACTTATCCACTTCATTAAGATGCACTTTGAGTCGTTTACTAGGACCCATTCTCGATTCATCTGCCACAGAGCAGAAAGACGTTAATAGCTTCATCATACCTGATTCCTGTGGAAGATCACAATCATTAGAGTAACCAGCTGTTGCCTAGGGGTTTCCATAAAACTACCATAGTCAAGGAAAGAACTATCAAGGATACACCGCGCCCCCAAATCCAGGAGGTCTTGCGAATCGTGATTAAGAACAATTCTGAAGCATGTGTTAAATTATCATCCATCATAATGCCATACCTCTGCTTCTGACACTGTATCTTACTTTCCAGATTCAGACAATCCAAATGTTCCAACCCACCGGCGATTACATCACACACATTCTCAGGCTGACCAGAGACCACAAGAGAAGTGCATATCATCATACGGGGGTCTGAGGTAGGACGATCTGTCATTGGCTCTCCAGGGGAACTATCAACATCAGCCACCACATCACTGTCGTCTCCATAATTATCATTCTAGTGGGTTTCATCAGAAGCCGTAAGACAAGCCGTAGAATCAAGAGTAAGTATCCCGCAAACAGCATAGAAGCCATGATGCCGTTCATAACGGAACTTGTTGAGAGTATTAACGCCGGATGAAAATTGGAAATTCTTCTGGAAGCGAAGAGGGAGATCCACATTCTAGTTAATCCGAACCCGAACAAACTCCACTGCAACACCAGCTTTTGGATTAAATTTGACTTCAAGAACATCTCCTAAACTTCCGACAATATGATAAATAATCGCATGTGTCAGGAATTGAAGAGGAATGCCCCGGCTCTGTATCCAGAAAGGGATGAAATTGAGGGCCAATTTATCCATCTGAGGGGACCAACGTTGAAGAATGAGCATTCTATCGTTGAACGCCCAGGGTCCCCGGTTGATGACTGAAAGCGTGAGATCTTCAATAGGAAAAAACGAACTGGAACCATCTTTTTGCAACAATCCTCCTAGAAATGCTTCCTAACAAACCCCAAATACGGGGTAAGGAAGAGACAATGTTACGAATATTTTGCCGACGATGAATAAGAGGTCGACCCATCAAAGAGAATAGATTCTCACGAACTACTTCATCAACCACAGCCGATGGGAGGATAACTGGGTCGTCATCCACACCCAACGTAATATCCTGTAATGCAAGATGCAGATTCTCTGCCATCCCAATAGCACAACCGACAGGATAATATAGAATAAACAGAGGGAAAACACAATCAAAATGAATCGAAAAGGATTAGAAGCAATCCCCACTAGTGGAGCGTTCGTTTTTATACTCGACATTGATTCAAAGAAGCCAAGTGAATCTTGAAACGTGGGCAGTTCCAATACCCACGACACATAGGAGAGAAACTGTCACCTAACTGCTCCACTCCGAAGTCGTGAGATAGAATAACCGTCACTGTAGAGAGAGACGGTTGGAATATGGAAGGCAACGGTCGAGTCGTCGTAGAATCGCCATCAGAGACTTCCTCTCTTCCCTTATATCTATTATATGTTGTATATAGTTAAGTATACAAATGAGATAATTATTTTAAATTAGAAAATTTTCAAATCTAATATTAAGTTGGTTTTTTTTGTTTAATAGATATTTATAGATAATTTTCTTATCTTATCTTTTAAATTAGAAGGTATTCTAATCTAATATTAAGTTGATTTTTGTTTTATATAAATGTATAGATAATTTCTTTATCTTATGTATTTTTCTATTAACAATACAATTATAAAATTTAGAAAAATTATTTAATGTAAATCTTAGGTGGACACTCTCAATGGTCTATACCCTCGACTTTTCTATATTAATAGATTCCAGTTTTTTTTTATCAATAATAGGATAATTACTTAAAAAGCTATAGTTTAATATAATGCAAAGATCATCGGCGAAAATAGTATTTGCAAAAGTAGAACACACTGATGGAAAGAGAATATTTTATAATTTTGAAGAAAAGTGATTATAAACTAAACATAACTAGATTCTACCCCATTTTAGAGAAGGACAATTTTTAATAAAAAAAATTTTGATGCTTAATTCTATTTCTTTGAATAATATAATCATTTAAATTTATATTTTAATATAATTATAATTACATCTTTTTGAAAGTTAAGATATGATAATCAATTTATTTAATTTTTGTTTTATTATTTATTTTTAAAGTTTTTTATAACTTATATTTTATGTGGAAATATGGGAAAACAGTGGCAAAACATTTTCCACCACCTACAGAATACCGTTGTTGGGAATCGGTAGAAAATTGGTGAAAAAAATTCTGACTATTTCCTAATGTTAATAAAAAGGGTAATTCCTATCTGATGTCCTACCATTTTTCCACAAACAAATTTTGATGAGAAATTTTCCACCATTTTGCAATCTAACGATTTCCAAATTTAAATTTGACGGGAAATTGATGGAAATTGTTTTTCGAGGAGACAAAATTTTATTTACCAATTGGGCAACTTTTATTTGGGCCAACTACTGGGTCATGGGTACTTGAGAAAAAAAAAGAAGGAAAAGCTGCTGGTCCGTGCAGTAATATACCACTAATGGGCCACCCATATAAATTGCCCACGCCTATAATTTGATGCTCGTTCAGTCGGTCTGTGTATTAAACGGTTTTTGGAGAAATCAGGCTACTCTGGTCCTCTCACCATCACTGCAATTGGCCTACTAACAGACTTCCCTCATGAACTTCTGCGAGCTGTCTCGTCCACTGAAATTGTTCTTAATATTGTCCCCTACGGTTATTATCTTCTCATCCTTGTGCTTTTCGACAGTTTTCTTTGATGAATAAAGAGTCTCAGGTCCTTTGTTTATGAAACAACTTCCCGCGGCTTTTCGTCACATTTGTTTGCTTGGACCGCTCGGAATAAAGCTCCAGCTAATATAATGGTCATAACCGATCCTACAGATGGCAATTGTTGCCATAACTTGGACATTCTAGAACAGTTTGGATACAACATTATTGAGCTGTATCCATTTGGTCCTGCCTCCACTAATGAGGAGTGCCTCGGCAAAAAATTTCTTATGGCAGGTGTGTGTTTTTGTCCTCTCTCACAATGTTGCTCAAATAACCAGCAAATATGTTGCTGAACTAGCATACTTTTATTTTTTCCCACAGAGTCGGGGGCACTTGAGAAGGATAGCTGGTTAAGGCCAGGGCATTGAAACGGGTGAATCTCCCTGGGTTTGCTCACTATGCTTTGCTCTTACTGGCCTCATTGATCTTACTGGACAAGCCTTTAAAAATTTCACCACGCATATCTCTAGCGAAGAATATGCAGAGGTGGTAATTAAGCATACTAACATTTGCATCAATACATTTTGTCAAACTATTCTTGAGTCTAACAACCACTTAATTACCCACAAGTAGTTTCACTTTTGCACTTGTTCTAGTTTTGTTTGCCTAATTTTCAAGCAGATGTCGTCCTTCTTCACTCTAGCACCTGCGTCTGATGTGGACGAGGATGAGAAGTATGAGAAGGCGGTTGGAGCCCAAGATGAGTCTAAAAAATTGGCAAGTTTCAATATCAGTTAGCGTTGACTTTTCTTATTTTTTGTTTTGTTCCACTAGATGTTCATTTTAGTTTTCATGCAGTCGGGGAATTGGTTCCCTCCGACGACGACACCACGTGAGTGTACCATGGTGATGGAATCAACACTTCTCCAGGTAAAGGGCATGATCAAACGCGTTGGAGAAATCAAATTCAAAAGTCTCATTATCGAACGATTGGGGATGAAAGTCTCCTTTGACCACCAACGGTGGATACGGGCACCAGATCCATCCCGACCGAGTCAGTTATGCCCACATGTTTCAGGGCCTCTACTTCTTGCCCGACTCAAGCTCTGACGCAGAGACACTTAGAAGCATTCGATTAGAGGTTTTAACACTTGAGATCTTGCATACTTTGATCTTAAGGTCCCAGTCTCGTGTCATCTTATATCGTACAGAGCCTAGGGTTAACCGTCTTGTTGAGCTGCCAATGGGTGTAGTAATTCTAAGACGTGTAACCGGGTCGGATCTTCATCAGATCTTTTTCGGTGGTGAAGAAAGGTTTGCATTGTTGCAGAGAGAGGAAGAAGAAGAGGATCAGAGGGAGAATGAGCAAAAAAACAAAAACCTAGAGATATTTCAGAATGTTCTTCGATTACTTCTGTTGGGTTTGACTTCAGTCCTACCTGGGCTTTATTGGGCCGTCTTAATTGATAAAGAAGTTGGGCCCGTCGGCTTGGCCCAGTACGAGCTGACTTAAAATCACCCGCGCCTCAAATCATCTTCAACCTCGTGACAAGAAACAGAAAGATTCAGGGAGAAGCGATTACAGAGATTCCAAGAGAGAGTTAGATGAGAGATCAAAATATAGTATAATTACTAAACTAATATCTTCAAAACCAAGTTTATTAATCTAACATTAATCTTTTGTACAAAAACATAATAACCAAGATATTTTAAACTATTTATAGGTTTATCATATGTAGATAGATAAATTACCCTGAATAACTTTAATTCTTATAAATATACCATTACTATAATAAATTACAATACCCAATGTTATTCCAAATAATTACAAATTCTGCTATTCTTATTTAAATTACAAATATTTAAAATTATGAAAAACTTAACTACATATAAATAATAAAAAACTAAAATCTATTTAAAATAAGAATTGAAGAAAAGAAAAAAAAACACGACATCTAAAACAAAATTCCCCCACCATATCTCCTTGGTAGCCCTTATTGAAAAATAAAGAAATTTTAGATTTTTTAAACCAAAATTTTTACAAAAACAAAATTTTAAAATTAAATCAATTTCTAAAATAAGCAACACAAATTTTTAAAAAAATTGTTTATATATTCTAAGTATTTTAAAGATTACATAACACAAATTTCTTAAAAATATTTTGATTTAAAATTTTAAAAATAAGGAAAAGAATTAAAACGAATTTTTAATTACCTAAAATTATTTTAAAGATTATGAAACACAAATGTTTTTTTTTTTAAAATTGATTTACAAATTTTAAAATAAGGAAAACGAATTAAAACTAATATTTAATTACCTACAATTAAGGAGAACCAATTTGAATTACCTACAATTAAGGAAAACAAATTTTTAAAACTAAATCAGTTCCTAAAATTAAGTAACCACAGAAAAATACTATTTTGTTTTGTGAAAGAGTCAATTTAGTAATAAATAAATTTGCTATAACATGTCGACTAAATTTTGTCATAATGACACTAAAAATCTACTAACAAAATTAAATCTGCAATAATGTAAAATAAATCGTAACGTATTTGTCAATCTAGTAATTAAATAATTTGATAGATTTATTGAAAATCTTAAAAACTCTGTTGTGTTATTAGAAAACTCTGCCGTGTCAAATAAACTTGTCATAACATATATTTTTAAAAAACATAAAAACTATGTTGCACTTGAGAAAATCTATTGCAACTGAGTCAAAATACCTATTAGGTTAAAAAAACATTGTCGTTCAAAAAATAAAACTGTCGTTCGAAAAAAAAGCTGTCATTCAAATATTAAAATTGTTATATCTCAATTAAGCTGTTATCAAGTAATTTAAAAAACTATTGCTTGTCTGTTAATCTGTCATATTTAAATACAATTTTAATACAAAAAACTGTCGTATTTAAATAAAACTGTTATAAAAAATCTGTTATTTGCTTAAAAGTCTGTCATCTACCTTATGAGAGGGGAATACATCTCCCTCTGCTTGACAGGGAGAAGTATCAGGTGGCAATACAAAAATGTTATTTAATGAAAAATGCAAAATTTAAATCTTTTTAAGTTTCAACTCAATTGTCTATTTTTTTTCACAGATCTTCATTCTACCACCATTAATTGTTATATCATTGAGCGACTGAAATCTCGAAACTACATAAATCGTTGATTCGTTTCATCATCCGGTCCATTTTCTTTGCTAGCGTTTGATCATCATCATCATTTCGGTCAGATCATCATCCTCACCTTTGATACTCTATCTCCCTCTTCAATCCCTATCACACCCTCGAAACCTTGTCGGAATTACCAATCAACAACAAGATGCGTGAATTAGCAAGGGAATTATAAGCCTCTTACCATTCATTGTCGTTACCCATTCATCTTCAGTGTCTCAATCAAAAATCACGCTCTTCAGAAGCCATCGCCTCCATCTAGCACACACAATAAAAAATTTTATGCTGAGATTACTCGGAAGAGCTTGCGAAAATTCTCTGTACTGGATACTTTCTCCAGTGGCAAGAGTCAAAACCCTAATCTCTCTTATAAATGGAATTCTGCTCCGTACTCTGTTTGAATCGGAAGTTGTCTCTGTGCTTGAGCTTCATTTGATTCAGGTTTGCCCCCGGTGAGAAGAGATGCAGAGTCACATACGATTATGATGCCAACCACATCTAAAGGGAAGAAGGTCATGGTAGCATCTACGAAATTGATCTTCAAGTTTCAAGTAAGCCTCTCTGTCTTCCTACGTAGTTTCCAAATTGATTTTGTATTTCTTTGTATGCTCATACTCAGCAAACGAACAATCACATTTAAAAAAAGGACAAGTTTTAAAATTGCCTTCTTTTGATTCACATGCATCACCTTCACTAAAAGAATTGTACTTCATCCATAAAATTTATTTCGGGTTGTATATATATGTGTCATGAAATTCAAGTCTGTGAATGAAAGCGGCTACCTTCAAGTTAATAAGAACTCTATACAGTCTCTGAGATAATTTTGTATCAATAGTTTATTTAAGAGATTCCCAGAAAATACGGTGGACAAAACAAATTCCAAAGTTTGTGTGTGTCATTTGCTTTTCATTATTTGGTCTCTGCTGATTGATTTCTAAAATCAATAGACTAAATAATGTGGCAGGAGAAAAGATGGATTTTGTGGCTGAAGAACTAGATACAGTTAATAGGGTTCAAGACATCAGTGATATGGCATGTAGCTCAATCCCAAACCAGGTACTAAAATATATCTTACAAATCATGAAGAAGTTTCATGTCATTTAGTTTAATAGCCAACCAAGTTAGCGTCCTCAAATGATCTATATTTTTTATGTTAGATTGTTTGTAGATTTTCGAGTAGATTTTGGTTTTTTGTTTTTCAAAAACCAAACTTTTAGCTAATAATGATTTTGAAAAAAATGATTCCCTAACTTATAGGAAAACTAGTTTCTTAATGGTTTTACACTTTTCTACATAAAAACCAGAATCTATATTTCTTGGGTTTTTGTTTCTTTTTGCCCTCATCTAATTTTTTTCTTTTACACACATATTTTTCTTTTTGAACAAAAATGTTTTTTTACCATATAGTTTCTTATATAAGGTATAAAGTTCATAAATCCCCAATTCCTATCATCTATACTATTAAAACATGAAACATTATAGAAAAAATCTTTTGTACCGTGTTATATTACGATTTTTGCCATTGATCCTACTTAATTTTTTAAGAGTCTCATTAAGACAAAATTGTCATTTGCAAATGTGAACAAATATGCAAGATATGCAAGATATTGAAAAATACAAGTGATATTAAAAAAAGTCTAATTTCAAAAACCAAAAATATATTCTTAAATTTAATTTTCGGAATCTAAATACTAATTATATATAGGATCAAAATCTTTCAATAAAGATATTCTCTTGATTTCAAATCTTAAAATATATAATAAATCTAGAAATCTTAACAATAAATTTTAACTACAATTAATACATTTAAACATATCTTAAATAATTATCTAAAATAAAAATATATTTTTATGATATTTTTGATTGTATATTTTTTTAAACATTGTAATTAACATTAATTAACAAAATTATCAATTAATATTAATATATGTAATAAATTAATGATTTAATTTTGATCTTCTAAATTTACAAATATAAATTATTAAAAGATTATAAAATATATAATAACAAATTCCGTCCTTAAGGACGGGCCAGAATCTAGTTTACTATTAAGCACACAACAATTTATAAAATAATTTTATGTGTAAACAATTTATGAAATAATTTGAACTTGTTAGTTTAAAAAAAATTATATATGAAATAATTTTATGTCCAATTTTTATTGATAATTTTTTCTGTTATTTTCTATTATTTCAATTGAAAATAATGTTTTTATTAACAAAATCTATATATTTATAAAAATTAATATGTTTACATTAGTAAGCTTATATTTTTATTTTATCAAGTTTAACATTATAAACAAAACTAATAACTCCAACATAGTCAAAAACCAAAAACTAAATAAATTACCATTCTGACGTTTTAAAAATTAAAATCTACAGAAAAATCAAAAACCAAAAATTGAAAAGCCAAAATCTAAAAATCAAAAACTAAAAGCCAAAAACCAAAAACTAAAATCTAAAAACCATGTAAATAATCACCTAAGTCTTTGGTTGAATTCTGGATTGTCTACATAAACTTTTGTCAACATACTTTATTTTATTTTAATGTAATTGCATCAAGTTGTAAGATATTGTACTGGTTTTGTTTGTGATAAGCTCCATAGGTGTTATATTCGAAGGAAGAAGAAGGAAGTGGAGTCAACAGATGCAGTTGACCATTAACAGTAGCTAATGCTGAGCTGCAAGAATGAAGAGTTTTCATTGGTTTAATTCTTTATTAGGACGTGTTAGTATAAAAGGATAGTAAACTTGTATTGTGAGAGTTAGCTTTTGAATAGTGAAGTGTGAGACTTGTGGAGAGGATTCGGGTTATGCTGATGAGTCTCGTTTCTCTGTAACTCGTACGTTCAGTTTTGTTGTGAGAATTCATATCTAAACTCTATCAGTTTGATATTATAGGAATGGAAAGAAAAAAGCCACGACCATGATGATATGTTTTTCTTTGTTGCAGTGTCTCTGGTATGTAAGCTTTGGAACATTTTTCAGTCTGGTTCTAGCATAGATAAAAGTTGGGAATGCTATAAAACTTCGAGATACAATCGTTAGGGACTTTGTCGTAGCCTTAATAGAAAAATGGCTTCTTACTCTACTCAACATGTCTATATTATTAACATGAATTTAACTTCTTCAAAAATTTGTACACAATTTTGAAAACAAAAAACACATTTGCGATCGCACATAATCATTTGTTACTAATGTAAAGAAAGGGGCTTGATGGCTTAATTTCTGAAAACTAAGCAATCATATAGGTTCTTTCACCAGTTGACTATACCGAAGTGCTCTTTCTCAGTAGGCCTGAGTGCTTAGGCTTGGATAAACATGTCGTTTTTATGGTGTTCGAAGTACCATATACTGGAGAAATGGTTATTTAACAGGTTTTAGGCGATGAGCTTTAAAGTGTACATGCTCATAAGAAAGGTCTCTCCTTTCTGTGGTGGTGCCAAGGTATGTTCCGCAATCATATCCCAATAAACTGATGTCTTCTTTGGTTTTTCTAATGCGTTGCCCTTTTCTTGGTATCTTACGCATGCTTTTCTTTCTGCAATTCATGGTGAAAGGTTAAATAGACATCCCTTGGAAATATATGTCCGAAGTTTCAATTCTTACTCTTCCCTTACTGCTGGTTAATTTGGGGGTTGAGTCAAGTTTGACGTGAGAACCAGTGAAATATGCCACAAAAACTTAAACAAGCCATTTTTTACATGAGGTCAGTCCTAGAAGTAGCATGGTGGACTAAAGCATTGGCCGTGCCTGAAATTTAGCAACCAATAGAGAAGAATACAGAAGAATATGATAGTGTTTTAACCGATGTTGAAACACAAATTGATTTCAGCCATGTTTTTAGAAATTAATTGTGTCCTTTCTTTTTCATTTTATTTGGAGCATTCCAAGAGTGGGTTAATTTATAAATACTGAATTCATTTGTTTGATATATAAGTAACGATACCTTAAACTCTATAAACAGAAAAATAAAGAAATTTTGAGCCAGATTATTAGACCATCTATTCAATATCAAAAGCAACCAGAGAGTAAAACAAAAACCAAAAATTCAAAGAAAAACTTCATTGAGGTTTTTGCAAATAGGTATATTTTATCATCTTGAAGCTACATTTTCAAGGGCGAGAATAGCGAGACACTTTTGTGCAAGGTCCCACAGCCAGTGATCACCCGGCGAGTCCGATCTCTGCTTTACGCCACACGCGGATTTACTCTGCCAAGACCATCTTCAAGATGTACCTTGTTGCCGACGTCTCGATCGAAGAGAAGCTTGCTGTATAGTCTTGTGCAGATGCGCACAGGGGGATGACGGATCAAGGACTGGCTGGCTGAGCGGAAGGCGTAAGGGCCAGATTCAATTGTCTGATAGAATTGGTGAAAAATGAGGAACCTCTTCGGAAAGGCGAGACCCTTGTCTTCCATATGTGTGACGTAGATGTCGCAGAGGCCCACTATGGTGATGGCGTACTTCTTTCCTCCAACAAAGAAATAAAGTGATGCCTCGTCAGCTACCAGATCCTATGGGTTGGCGTAGTGTAGCATCGCTGTCGTTAGCCACTGGCGAGTGAGCTCAAGGTAGAGGACATCAGTCTCCAGAGCAAAACCCATGAACTTGGCGCTGAGGAGAATGTCGAAAGCCTCCTTGTCTATTCCCAGCCTCTTCAATGTATCCGTGCACATAAACCGTGTAGGTTCTATCTTAACGCCCGGCAGCGCATTGTAGTAGAGGCAATCTGTTTGGTCCCACTTTACATCGGAGTGCAGCGGGATGCGGCCATCCGGAGGCTCGAAACGTTCCCCTTCGGCGTGTGGCCGTGCTGCGATTTCAGCATCAGCTTGGGCCGAGGTGCTTGCCATGTTGCCTTTCCGGTTCGTGTAGCGGATGTTCTGGGGCGGCATTGTTTACAAAAGACACAAGAAACCAATCGAGAAGGAGCTTTACACAAATGGAATCCACAAATTTCAGCCAATAATTTTTGTCCCATCAAAGTTCAAGCATATAAAGCACATTGTGACTCATTCAATGAGTAAAACATCTCAACACCAATCCGACATAAAACACGATTTTTACCATTGATGAATATTCAAGCTTTTTCCAAATATTGTATGTGACAACTCCGAGCTCAATTCAAGCTATAATCACACAAATCATCATGAAAAACACCAAGGACAGTTCACACCAAGCAGGTCAGAGAGAGAGAGAGAGAGCACAAAACCTCAAATGCCAATGTTGGGTCGCGACTGTAAAAAAGGTTTTCAAATTAATACATTTGCTTGTTTTCTAAATCGATGGCAAATATGGAATCAGAGCAAAAATCCGAGTAGGTTAGGTTAAAAATCACTCAATTTGGTTGAGTTTTGCAAAAGTTAGGATTTGAGCTAAAACCAAAGAGAGAACTGAGATGGTGTCGCGAGGAAGAAGAAGAAGCGGGAGAGAGAGGGGTTGTTTTTGAATCGGTTCAGTTAGGGTTAAACCCAAATAAATTGGAAAATTTTGACTGAAAACCAATCTAAAACAACCCAGAAAACTTACCTGGTCGGGAATTTTGGAGCACCCGAAAGGAGCATGTGCTCTGTTTGTTGCTGGGGTGATCTTTTCGAGTGATTTACGCCTGTAGGACCCTGAGAGAGAAATGAACATGTGCTCCATTTGGGTTTCGGGTGCTCTGTTCGCCTGGAGCACCCAAGAATTGCCCGGAACACGTGCTCCGGTCAGGTGCTCCCTTCTCCTTCTTCACCTGATGCTTATAAACACCTTAGGCCTGTTTTTATTTTTATTTTTAGGCAATGAAAACTGAAGCCAAAAGTTAGAATACAAAAAAAAAAAAAAATTTGAATGTTGGAGATTCTTACCGGTGGGTTACCTCCCACCAAGCGCTTGGTTTAAGTCACTAGGTTGACTTGGTTAGACATTTAGGCTTGAGGAGGATCACCAAAGGGAAATGCTTCACCTTGTGCGAAATGAGAGTCAACGAGATATAACTTCATCCGCTGACCATTGACAACAAACTCTCCCCCATTGGTGTCCAGCAACACGATAGCTCCATAAAGTTAAACCTCATTGATTGTGAATGGTCCAGACCATCTTGATCTCAACTTTCCAGGAAACAGCTTTAACCAAGAGTTAAACTTCAATCTTTTTAAGATCTTGTTTCACACCATTCTTTTTCAGGAAGCTTTCAAAGATCTTGTTTATGAAGTGGGATCCTTCATCACTAATGACCACTCTAGGTACACCAAACATTGGGAATATGATAGATTTAAACATCTTGATCACCACTCTTGCATCATTTGTGGGACTTGCCAAAACTTCAACCCATTTGGACACATAGTCCACAGCCGCTAAGATATACTCATTCCCAAAAGATGATGGGAATGGTCCCATCAAATCAATCCCCCACAGATCAAAAACTTCAACTTCCAAGATGACGTTTTGTGGCATTACATTCCTCTTGCTTATACTGCCTTGTCTTTGGCATGAATCATACCTAGACACAAATTGCTGAGTATCTCTAAACATAGTTGGCCACCAATATTCTGCTTTTAGCACCTTAGAGACTGTCTTGACTGTGGCAAAATGCCCAGCATATGAGGAACCATGGCAGGGGTACAAGATTTATGGGATTTCCACTTCATCTACACATCTTCTGAATACCCTATCAGTGCAGTGCTTGTATAGGTAAGGCTCATCCCAAAAGTAGTGCCTTATATCTTTCAAGAATTTCTTCTTCTTCTTGCCCACGAATTCCTTGGGTTCTTACTCAGCAGCAATGTAGTTGTCTATCTCTCTTAATCAGGGTAACTTTGTATGTAGTGCCCTATCGATTTGACTGTAGAAATTGGTCGGAGCAGGTGCTCCAAAACAGAGCAGGTGCTCCACGACCTGGGACACGTTCAACATAGATTTCTTCTTGGCGCAGCGTACGTAACGGGTTTGTAGCTCGATCAAGAGATCTGTTGAAATCTCTTGAGACCTACTCACTCAACTAAGAGATTTACTCACTCAACTAAGAGATTGGGAGATCTCGTAGGACCGACTTCTTTATTTTTATGAAGCTAATCTAATCAAAGCAAGGAAATAAGAGAAGTTCTCTTAATATTAATTATATCAAATCTGCCTCTTACAAAGAACTAAGCGAAACCTTATATAGGTGAGAGGATGGTAAGAAAAAAAGAAAACCAATTTAGAAAAGGACAAAAATAACCGACATTAGTCCTAATCCTAAAAAGAATGGAAAAATCTAAAATAAGGAAAGTTCTTTAAAGCTGTTAAGGCGGTGCTGCATCAGGTCTCTCCGGGTTGGAAAGATTCGTCCGCGAATCGCGTAACGGATCATCAGTAAGGTACCGTGAGAGATACTTTACGTTGAACACGTCAGAAGTGGTCATACCAGGAGGAAGACATAGGCGATAAGCGTTATCATTTATTCGTTCAAGCACCTCAAAGAGGGCCAATCTTCTTGGCTTTCAACTTGTTGTAATCTCGTGCTGGCATCTGATCTTTGGTAAGGACAGCACAAACAAGATCTCCGACCTCAAAAATAAGTCGTCGACGTTTTGTATCAGCCGCAGCTTTGTAATTTTGAGCCGAGGTCGCCAAGTTACCTGTAGTAAGGTTGTGAATATGTTGAATGTCGTCAACAAAGTCAGCAGCAGTTCCATGAGAACGTGTACAATCAGGGAGGGAAGAGAGATCAACCGAGCACGAGGGGAGAGACCATAAATAACCTGGAAAGGACTAAAACCCGAACTACAGTTAACGGCATGGTTATGAGAAAATTCAGCCTGAGGTAAATGTGTATTCCAATTCTTAATTTTCTCGCCCACCCAACAACGAAGACGATTGCCAAGAGAGCGATTTGTAACTTCTGTTTGGCCATCCGTTTACAGATGATATGCATAGCTTATATCAAGGCTTGTATTCAACATCTTCCACAAAGATCGCCAAAAATGTCCAAGAAAACGTGAATCCCTATCCGAAACTATTGAAGATGGTAGACCATGGCGACGATAAATCTCACGGAAGAACAGAGTGCCCACTTGAACAGCATCACTAGTACGCTTGCATGGTATAAAATGAACAATTTTTGAAAGGCGATCTACAACAACAAAGATCGAATCAAAACCCTTTTGGATTTCTTGGAAGTCCCATCACAAAATCCATGCTTATATCTCTCCAAGGCTGGGTGGGGATTGGAGGGGCAAATATAGATCGGCATTTGAAGCATGCCCTTTTGATCTTTGATAAGTCACACACCGTTCGACAAACCGTTCAACATCACGGTGTAAAGAGGGCCAAAAATAAGAAGAAACCAACTGAAGTGTGCGGTCACGACCAACATGGCCTCCCGTATGAAGCTCCGAAATGATTTGAAGACGAAGACTACACGCCGGAATGCACAAACGAGAGTTTCGAAACAAAAACCCTTCATGAATTGTATAATGTGAATTTCGGCCGGCCATAGTGTCAGTAGGATATAGATCCATAAACGTACTAAAACGGGGGACAGAGACACGCAGAACTGTGAGGACAGAGTGACGGCGCCTCAATGTGTCCGCCACGCGATTAGATACACCTGAAGTGTGCTTAATCACAAAGGTAAATTGTTGGAGATATGAGACCCAAGAAGCATGTCGAGAAGAAAGCTTCTCTTGACTGGTTAAGTGTTTGAGTGTGTCATGATCAGTGTATAGTACAAATTCCTTGTGAAATAAGTAATGGAACCAAAATGTTTAACGGCCTGAATGATCGCATAGAACTCGATATCATATGTGCTATAACGAAAGCGAGCACCAGTTAACTTCTCACTAAAAAAGGCAATGGGGTGTAGGCGTTGACTTAAGACTGCATCAATCCGGGTTTAGAAGCACCAGTATGTAATTTAAATACCAAAGAAAAATCAGGTAAGGCCAAAATCGGAGCAGACACAAGCTTTTGTTTGATGGTTTCAAATGAAGTAGTTGCAGCTGGAGTCCAAAGGAATGTGCCATCACGCATACAATCTGTAATAGGGGCCATAAGACTGCTAAACTGTGGAACAAAGCATCGGTAAAAAGACGCCAACCCATGAATGCTACGAGTTTCAGTTAACGTCTTAGGAATAGGCCGAGAACTTATCGCTGCAACTTTGGCTGGATCAACAGCTAAACCTTGAGAGGAAACAATGTATCCCAAAAAGTGGACCTTCTCAGAACCAAACTCACACTTCTTTATGAGTAGCAAAGAGTTGACTCTTCCGCAAAACTAAGAGGACGTCTCGTAGATGTTGGACGTGATCCTCCCATGTCATGCTGAAGATGAGAATATCATCAAAGTAAATAACGAAAAATTTACCTATAAAGGGATGAAGGGCTTGATTCATAACAGGCATAAATGTGCTAGGAGCGTTAGATAGTCCAAACGGCATCACCAGCCACTCAAATAACCCTTCTCGTGTCTTGAATGCAGTTTTCCATTCATCTCCTGGCCTTGTGCAAATTTGATGATATCCGCTTTTCAAGTTGAGTTTGGAAAACACTTTAGCAGTGCCTATTTCATCCAACAAATCATCAAGGCGAGGAATAGGAAGACCGTAACGTACGGTAATTTTATTGATTGCACGACTATCCACACACAAGCGCCATGAGCCATATTTCTTTGGTATGAGTAAAGCCGGAACGGCACAAGGACTTCGACTTTCACGTAAAAAACCCTTAGCGACTAGATCTTCAACTTGTCTGCGTAATTCTTCATGTTCAGTAGGGCTCATTCCATAATGGGAACGATTGGGGAGAGAAGCATCAGGAATCAAATCGATGCAATGTTGGATATCACGTAGTGGAGGCAATCCAGGAGGGAGATCACTGGGAAAAACATCCGAGAATTCCTCCAGCAACGTGTCCAATCTTGGCGAAAGAACATTGTTCTGGAGAGGAGACAAAGTTGTAGTAATTATAAGAAAAACCATTCCAGCCTCGCGCAACTCTGTTTCAAACGGAGTACGTTGCATGAGCATGATTGGGTTTGGAGGAAGAGCTTGGAGTGCGGGTAGAGACGGTTTTAACGTGAACGTCCGGTCATTGAAACGAAATGTGTATGTATTAAGGTAACCATCATGCATGACACGTCGATCGAACTGCCACGGACGACCGAGTAAAACGTGGCAAGCGTCCATAGGGGCAATATCAAATTACATTTTATCTTTGTAAGCATTGCCGATCGAGAATTCCACCAATGTGCGTTTCAAAATAGACACATCACTTCCGTATTGAATCCACCGAGCCTATAAGGATGAGGGTGTGGTTGAATAGGAAAATTCATTTAGACACCACTTCTTCTGCGATGACATTCTCTGAACTTCCAGAATCAATAATAAGGTTGCAAACGCGGCCATTGATCGTGCATCGAGAATGAAAAAGTCTGTGCCGTTGTGAGGCATCCTCCAGAACACGTGGAGCTGTTGCATCTGTTCTTGAAGGCGATCAAGAGTTTGACGTGTGAGCTCGGCGTCTGTCGGAGGGGGATCACGGCGTGGTCTGGCCATGGAAAAGGTGTTAGGGTTTTGCTCTGATACCAACCTGGCGCAGTGTACGTAACGGGTTTGTAGCTCGATCAAGAGATCTGTTGAAATCTCTTGAGACCTACTCGCTCAACTAAGAGATTGGGAGATCTCTTAGTACCGACTTCTTGATTTTGATGAAGCTAATCGAATCAAAGCAAGGAAATAAGAATAAGAGTAATTCTCTTGGTATTAATTATATCAAATTTGCCTCTTACAAAGAACTAAGCGAAATCTTATATAGGTGAGAGGGTTGTTAAAAAGGAAAACGAACTTAGAAAAGGACAAAAATAACCGACATTAGACATAATCCTAAAAAGAATAGAAAAATCTGAAATAAGGAAACTTGTTTAAAGCTGTTAAGTCTGTGATGCATCAGTTCTTCAGGGAGGCTGTGATCTATAGGCATATCAGTCTCTACTCTCATCCTAGACAGATGATCTGTAACACCATTCTTATCTATAATCATCAAATCGAATCTTGTAGCAGAAGAATCTATCTTATGAGCCTCGGTTTGGCATCCTTCTTAATCAGCAAGTACTTCAGTGCAGCATGATATGTGTGCACAATGACTTTCGACCCAACAAGGTAGGATCGGAACTTCTCAAAAGCGAAAACAATTGCTAAGAGCTCCTTCTCCGTGGTGGTACATTTGCATTGAGCCTCATCTAGACTTCGGCTCGCATAGTAGATGACATACAGCTTCTTGTCTTTCCTCTGACCCAGAACTGCACCAACTGCATAGTCACTTTCATTTGTTATGAACTCAAATGGGAACTCCTAGTCTTGTGGCTGCACAATGGGTGCACTAACCAATGCTCCCTTGATTGTGTGGAACCATCAAAGCATGCACTATCAAACTCAAACTTCACCGCTTTACACAACAGCTGTGTAAGAGGTCTAGCTATCCTGGAGAATTCCTTGATGAAACTCCAGTAGAAATCAGCATGACCCAAAAAATTGTGGATTCCCTTGACTGATGTAAGCGGCTGCAAGCTCATCATAACTTCTATCTCCACTTTATTCACCTCAATACCATACTCTGAGATTCGCTGACCCAACACGATCCAATTCCTCACCATAAAATGACACTTCTCTCATTTCAAAACCAGATGTTTCTCTTCACATCATTGAAATACCTTCCTCATATTTCGACAAACAAACAGAAAATGAGATTCCATAGATAGAGAAATCGTTCATGAAAATCTCAATAATGTCTTTGATGAGGTAATTAAAGATAGACATCATGCACAGCTGTAACGTCGCCGGGGCATTGCACAAGCCAAATGCCATTCGCCGGTAAGCGAAGGTGCCAGAAGGACATGTGAATGTCGTCTTCTCCTGGTCATCCAGATGGATTTGGATCTGAAAGAAACCAGAGTAACCACATATATAACAATAGTAAGGGTGGTTACCTAATCTTTCAAGCATTTGATCAATAAAAGGTAGAGGAAAATGGTCATTACAGGTTGCATCATTCAATTTCTGATATTCTATACATATTCTATGGCCAGTTACAGTCCTAGTTGGTATCAATTCATTCCTATCATTTTCTATTACAGCGATTCCACATTTCTTATGAACTACATAAATAGGACTAACCCAAGTATTATCGCAAATTGCAAAAATCACACCAGCCTCTAGAAGTTTATTATCTTCTTCTTAACAACATCATTTAGATTTGGGTTTAACCTCCTCTGATGTTCTATAGAACTCATCGACTCATCTTCTAGATGTATCCTATGAAAACAAAGATCAGGAGTGATTCTGGAGATATCATCAAGTGAGTATCCTAATGTTTTCCTATACTTTCTAAGTTCAAACAGAAGCAAGACAACTTCCACATTGTTCAGTTTCCAGTTCACTATCACAGGGTAGGTAGAGTTTGTTCCAAGGAATGTGTACCTTAGCCCAACACAAAGTGTTTTCAGCTCGAGTTTTGGAGCTTTCAGCTCACTCAAGGGGCCATCAATCAGACTTGAGTTTGGAGCAGGTGCTCCGGAATTCGGAGTGGGTGCTCCATTGCTGATTTCTACAGTCGATTTATGCCCTTCTTCTAGACTCATGTACGCTACCATCTTCTACACCCTGAGGCTTTAATCCAGCATTTTTGCAAACCCATCAGCATCCTCACTCAGAAAACCCATCAGTAGATAAAACCTTTTCAACCACTTCTTCTGAGATTGCATCATTTCCTTCAATGGTGACAGTCTACCCATCCAGCATGGATCTTCTCAGCAACTTGTCCATTCCCAGCTGGAGATCAATCATCCCACTATTTACATCGATTACTGTGCTGTGTAGAGGAATGGTCTACCCAAAATCAGATGATCTCTTGGTTCTTCATTAAGTTCTAGAACCACAAAATCTGCAGGGAATATAGTGTTCCCTATCTTCACATGCAAATCATCAAGAATACCAACAGACAGCTTTGTTGATCTATCAGCAAAAACCAAGGAGATTCTTGTTAGCTTAAACTTGGTGAAACCCAGTCTCTTATTCACATGGTATGAAATAAGATTCACACTTGAACCCAGATCGCAGAGAGAGCAAGCGAAGGTCTTAGGTCCGATTTGCACATAAAGAACAAACCTCCCTGGATCACCCATATTCTTGAGTACCTTGTTTTGCAGTACAGCACTGCAGTCTTGTGTAGTCTTGTGAAACCAGCATCACATTCTCATCATCAGCTACTCTTCCAACTAACAGACCTTTCAAGTACCTTTTCAAAGAAGACATCATTTGGGTAGCATCAACCAATGTGAGTTTGATGACTATATCATGAAGTATCTCCTTGCATTTAGCTTCCTCTAGGTCCTTCTGGGACTTCTTAGGTGGGACTGGTTATCGTACTTTAGGTCTGTAAACTCTCTCTGGAGCTGTTGCAGGTTTTTATGCAGAACTGGACGGAGCACTCTGATGGAGCATGTGCTCCTGATGTTGAGGGGTGCTCCTTCGAGTTTTCTTCGCCATGAGCATGTTGATCCTCCTGGAGCAGGTGCTCCACAACTATCTCCTTCCCTTATTCCTAATTTTGGGGCTGGTGTTGTAGCAACTTGAAGTGTATTCCCACTTCTTAGCTCAATGGCATTAATATATTCATATTTAGTATTCTCAGGCTTCCCAGGAAGAGTTCCAGGTGTTCTCTTGTTAGTTTCTCCAGTTTGTGCAACTTGGACATCCAATTTATTCATATGAGTCTACACAGCCTAATACTTGCCATTCATATCACTTTACATGTGATCAACCTTCGCATTGATTTCAGAAGATGACTTCTGCTGATTATGTAACAGCTGTTGTATAAGATTTTACAGGTTATCTTGGGAGGTATTTGCAGAGCTTGAAGAGGGCTGCATGTTGGTGGACAGCGATTTCTGCTGTCCTCCTGTCTGAGGGGGTTTCGCCGTATGTGATATAGACCAGAATTTCTTTCTGCCAATCTTCGGGGAGAGGCACCTCATCCTGAGTGTCGTCCTCCAAACTGGCCGTAGGTATGACGTCTTCTGCATCGTCATCCTCATCGTTTCGTGTGTTAATGAGGTTGACGCCACGGGCTAACTCGATACTAGGATAGTCGACGCTCTCAACCGGGATTATTCGTCCCTGGTCTGGGTCGGAAGTGGAAGCGAGGGCGGCGAGCGCATCGGCCGAGGTGTTATCCCCCCTTGGTGTTTTGGTCAAAGTAAAGCTGGTGAAGGTTTCCGCCAGTTCTTGGACGACCTTTAGATAAACGTCCATTCGTTCGTTTTTTCGCGTCGTATTCTCCATTGAACTGTGAGGCGGCGAGCTGCGAATCACAAAAGGCATCGATGTGTCGTGCGCCAATTGCCTCTACGAGTCAGAGTCCGGCGATAAGAGCCTCGTATTCTGCTTCGTTGTTCGACGCCGGGAAGGCCAGTCGGAATGATTGCTCGAGTAATTCTTTGGTTGGTGATTCCAAACGGATCTCAATTCCTGAGTGGTGTTGTGATGACGAACCCTCAGCGTGCAGGGCCTAACGATCTTCGACTGGTAGCTTAGTGGCGATGTTTTGCATGAGCTCTATGAGAAAATCTGCAAGGACATGTGATTTCGCGCATGTACGGGCTTGATATTGGATATCATATTCACTAAATTCGATTGCCCACTTTGTCAACCGTCCCAACTGGCTTGGGTTGTCCAGGATCAATCGTAATGGATGGTTTGTGAGGACCATGATCGAATAAGATTGGAAATAAGGGCGAAGTTTTTTGGCCGAGATAACTACCGCGTGGACCACTTTTTCTAAGGTAAGATATCTCATTTCCGCGTCAACTAAATTTTGCTTACGTAGAAGATCGGTTTCTGCTCTCCTCGGTCTTCTCTAACCAATACTCCATTGACTGCTGACTTCATTACTGCGATGTATAGGAAAAGTGTTTCCCCTTCTTCTGGTTTGGCGAGGACCGGCGAAGTGACCAAATATTCTTTTAGTTTATTGAATGCCTCCTCGCATTCCTCGGTCCATTCGAAGCGCTTATTCCCTTTCAAAAGTTGATAAAAAGAGAGGCATTTATCGGTTGACTGTGAGATAAAGCGGTTGAGGGCCGCAATGTGACCTGTCAGTCTTTGAAGATGAGATCTACCGAACTGCTGGTATCGACAAATATGTTGGTGACTTCGCAGTCTGCAATAATTAGTTCTGATTACGAGGGGGTCGTTATGCGGTTGGTCTGATCCGAGCGTATCTTCCTCGGCGAACGCGATTACTCTTGACATCAGATCCAGGGTTACCACCTGCCTCTCCTCGGCATAGATCTTTCTCATCGGCATCGATCATTCTTCGTTGTTTTGCGCTTTGGCGTTCGCATTCCTTGATTGATCTCACTGAATCATTGCATGCCAAGAGGCCTCCCATTATCATTTTTATCCTTCGGCGTGGAGGAGGTGGTGGCGGTGTCGCCTCGCTGCCGTGCTCGTCCCTATCGCATTTGGGTGTTTCGGCTTCGGCCTGGACTATACTATAAAGGGCCGATTTTCCGTTTCGGGCCTATCCAACGTGTTACTTTTTCCGTCAAACCTGGGAGATCCGCGCTTTGGAGCTTCGACTTTTCCTTTTTGAATTTTGAAAAGAGGAAATCTTTAAGATTGCGGCAGTCATCAGTTGAATGTCCTGCTCATTTATGATAGTCGCAGTATGACTTTGGATCATCATTTCTTTGGTAGACGTTCCACAGACGGTTCGACGATTCGTGCTTTGAATCTCCCACATGAAAGACCTCTCCCGGTCTCTTCTCACGATTGCCCTTTTTATACTCGCAGTCAAAATGCTTCCGAGGCCCTTGATATTCCGTGGTTGGCTTCTCCTTTCCGAGCGACGTAAAGGCGGCATACTTTTTTTACAAGGATTTTCCTTTCTTCCGCCATTTCGACAAACAGGGTTGCACGATGCAGGGCGTCTTCCAGGGTTTCTGGTTTGTTCAATTTCATGTTGGCACGATAGGGTGATTCGTGCCACAAGGCGTCTTGAAGGGCGATCTTGTCCGGGACCGACACTTTTGAGACGATTGTCCTGAACTTGTCAATGATAGATCTGAGAATTTATTTTGGGCCCTGCAACAGTTTGTATAGGTCGGCCTCTGATGATACCTCTTCGATATACATCGAGTAGTGTTTGAGGAATGCCGTGGATAGATGGTGATAATTATCGATTGAGTTCGCTTCGAGTTTGGAGAACCAACTAAGGTAGCTCCGACGAGATTTTCCACAAATAGTTGGCAGTAACCGGCGTCACGTTCTTCCGGGGAGAAATGGACCCTCCCCATGGCGATGCTGAAGGCGGTCATATACTGTCGTGGGTCTGTCTTCCCTGCATAAGTCATGAATTTTATCTTGCCAGGGTGCCTGACTGGAACATCGGTGATTTTGGCCGTAAACGGGGTATTCTGTGTTTCTTTTAGAACTTGGTCTATTTCTGGAGCCGAGCTGGTCGCTTTATGCACCCGAGAAGACATCTCTCGGAGGATGTTTTGCAGGTCCTCGATGGCCAGATATCGTTCAGCTTCATTCCCAACGTATCTGGGTGTTCGCTCTCGCGCTGCTGCCGCCATTGCTGGGTCGGCGATTAGCGGTGTTAAAAGGGTTGGGAATAGATTCCTCTGTAGTCTGGGAGTTGCTTCGAAGTGCTGTGTTCGGTTTGCGGTGCCGACGTTCGCCGCCCCGGTTGGTGCCCGTGCGTATTTTCGCGACTGGTGTCCTTTCTGCGGCCAAGGCGTTGAACCTGGCCTTGGTGCCCTTTGCTACTTCCTCGATCCGCCCAGTCAGCATTTGCAGGAAGGTCGACATGTTTCCTATGTCGACCGGCGGTACTTGATGTGATCATGGATGGTACCAATGATGAAGAGCTTGAACCAGAACCAGAAGCTGAGCCTAAGGCCGTGGAAGAGCATGGACAAGAAGGTGTGGAGCTCGTAGCTGAGAATGCTTTGCAAGTACCGGCCGGGGCTATGACCAGGGCGCGGACCAGCCAGCTGTCTCAAATACTAAGTTCTTTACTTAGTTCTGCCAATGTTCAGTTCAACCTTAAGGAGGGAGATGTGCAACACAAGACTTTAGTATGGTTCAAAGAGGATTCAGGAACCCCTTCCAAAATCGACTTTTAGTAAGGTTTCAAGAAGATTTAGGCGTACCTTCCTAAAATGGCGATTCACATAGAAACAATGGAAAGTCAAGGCTGCGTGTTCACATCACCTGAAGAGTCAGTCAATATGGAATCAATTCAGTCAAGTCTTTACTTCATTAATGTACTGTTTTTCGTGTTGTCTTGTCTTGTTTTCTCAAACACAAACACTATATATGTATTTCGAAAACAATTGAATCAATAAGAAGTTAAGTTTGATCATTGTGATTGTTTAGAGAGTGATTCTCTGTTGTTCCTAGTGAACAAACCCCTGTTGCTTGGTGAGTCATATCCAAACAACAAAACCCTCTTCGGTCGTCTAAGTAAGTCATATCTTAGGACTGCTAAGGTTTGGAATATCAAGGGCCTTCCGCATCCCTTGTGCGACCTAACAATCCATTCCTTTGTTCTTGAGAGCTAGTAGCTCAATTTGAGTTCAAAGTTTATCCAATCCAACTTCAAAGTGCAATCTGTGGGAAGGGATTTCTCTTAGAGTAGAGAAATTTCGTATCAGTACCACGGGCCGGAAGTTGCCGAGGGTAGGGTTCGACGGTGGTGTCTAAAAGTTTCTCTCGTCATCATGTCTCGTTTCCTGCTCTGCTGGTGAACGGACCTCTGCTGCTGATGGTTAGCCTTGACCAAGCACCGAACACTGAGATTGCATGACGGCTGCAATGAAGCTCTCGATGTCGCTTATCGAGGGAGTTCCATCAACAGTAGTTGTGATGGTCTCGCGGTTACCGATCGCGGTTGCCGATTGCGCTTTTCACCACTGGTCCCTTTTCGGTTGCTGATGCTGCCTGGGTGTGCTGTTCGGTTCCACTTTGTGGTGCTGCGATGACTGACTTTGAAACACCTAACCTGGATAAACTACCCGGATCGGTTGTCCCACTTCTTAGTCTCCATGAGACTAAGGCCCTATCCAAAAAACTTAATAAACTATTTCAGGATGTTCCTCTATCTACCATTAATGCGTAACTGAAGGAGATAGATAAAAAGGAAAACTCTTATTGATATAATAAGGAATCAATACATCATGCTAATGTTTGCCCGAAGGCTTTACATCGACTGATCCTATTCTATCCAGAGGTTTTAAGACACACCACACATCATCAGGGGGCCGCCGGACCGTGCACCTAGGCTTGGTCCATACTCGGACCAACCTCACGTCCTGAAAAGATATAAGCACGCCTGTAATCGTACTAGTCCGTAACCGAACTATACATATGCTTCCCAGAACCCTTATTCCTCGTTAGTATAGTCGAATTATCCTAAGACTTTCCCCAATTGTACTTAGTCATTCAACCAACCGCCCCACTGACCAAGTAACAACTAGGTAACCTTAGGGACAAACGGACGAACCGTTTGTCCAGAGGGACCATCGGCCAAAGACCGTGGCACTCCTTGGCACGTATCAGCCTTTCGGCCGACCGCGGCACTGCTACGAATTCTCACCACCGGACCACCTGTACTGACCGTAGAGGTTCGGTCACCCATAGACATGTTCCTACATGTCCACGGCATGCAAACACTCACACAGGTTCTGTGGGTCCAAGTTGTGAATAGGCCGTGATGGCTTTTTCCCAAAGGTTCAATTTGCCGAACAGTCGCAATGGTTCGCAAACGGACCAGGTTCACCGACCGAAGAGGTATTACCGGACAAGGACACACCTTAGCCTGCCCAAGGTATGCTTACACACTCGCACCGGTTCACCCTATCCATTTGCGACCGACCGCAAGGCCTATTGCTCCAAAAGGTGCAACTTGCCGAACAGTCGCGATTGTACCCAGGTCATGTCTGTCCGACAATAGGCCCAACCAACCATTCCGTCGGGAATCATTCCGATCCAGACGATTCCCATAGGCAACCGGCAGTTCTGGTTCGCAACCGTTCAAGGCACCCGGACGTGACCATGCGGCCGAGTGGTCTTTTACGGATTCATCCCGGATCGGCACACAGCCATGATCCAAGCGCATTACGAGACCTGACCCTCGCAACCGTTTCATCCTACTCTATGGTATGCCCAGAACCGATTGCCAAAATCCAGGATAAATGCTTTCACATGAGTCTGGCCGAGACCAGAACTCACGGATCAGCCGTTCAAGAATTGTAGAGAGGGAGACAAGAAAAAGGTTGCGAGACACGGCCCAATCAGTCCGGTTCCGGGATCACAATGGTTGCCACCGGTGATCCAGGATCAACAGTTAGACATGGATCTCACTTTTCGATCAAGATCGGTATTTCTCTCTTTCTTTCTTTTCTCACGGTTTTTCTTCTGCTAGAACTGATGCCAAAACAGGTGTGGGGGGTCTGGTATTTATAGGCGAGGCTTTGGCATGTTAGACATGCACCAGTGAATGGTTGCATCCATTCGAGAAGGGTTCCCTTGGTTTGTGGTGACCCTTCAACCTCCCACCCCTTCCCCTGTCACAACAGCTCACCTCCGGGGGTGACTGTCACTCCCCGGCCACTAGCTGACCCAACTAGCTCACTAGGTAACCAGCTGGTCCCAGCTGCGGGTCACTCCCTCCAGCTTGCCCCGTTTTGATACTCTAGCCCGGCCCTTGAAGGTGATAATCTTGAGGTAGACCCAGTCCCCTTCTTGGAACTTGATGTCTTTCCTCTTCCTATCTGCATAGCTTTTCTGCCGGTCATGTGTCTCTTTCATTTTCTTTTTGAGGAACCTGATATTTTCGGTAGTCTCATCCACAATGGCCGGACCGATTATGCTTCTTTCCCCAACTTGGGTTCAGCATAATGGCGTTCGGCACGGCTTCCCATACAATGCGGGGGACATGTCTATACTTGACTGAAAGCTATTATTATAAGCAAACTCAGCCAGAGGTAGGTACCTTTCCAATGAGTCTCCCCACTCTAGGGTGCAAGCTCTCAACATGTCCTCCAATGTCTGTATGGTTCTTTCTGACTGACCGTCAGTCTGTGGATGATATGCCATACTCATCTTCACCTTTGTTCGGGGTATTATCCCCCCTTGGTGTTTTGGTCAAAGTAAAGCTGGCGAAGGTTTCTGCCAGTTCTTGGACGACCTTTAGGTAAGCGTCCATTCATTCGCTTTTTCGCTTCGTATTCTTTGTTGAACTGTGAGGCGGTGAGCTGCGAATCACAAAAGGCATCAATGTGTCGTGCGCCGATTGCCTCTGCGAGTCAGAGTCCGGCGATAAGAGCCTCGTATTCTGCTTCGTTGTTCGACGCCGGGAAAGCCAGTCGGAATGGTTGCTCGAGTAATTCTTTGGTTGGTGATTCCAAATGGATCCCAATTCCCGAGTGGTGTTGTGATGATGAGCCGTCAGCGTGCAGGGCCTAACTATCTTCGACTGGTAGCTTAGTGGCGATGTTTTGCGTGAGCTCTATGAGAAAATCTGCAAGGACATGTGATTTCGCGCATGTACGGGCTTGACATTCGATATCGTATTCACTTAATTCGACTGCCCACTTTGCCAACCGTCCCAACTGGCTTGGGTTGTGCAGGATCAATCGCAATGGATGGTTTGTGAGGACCATGATCGAATAAGATTGGAAATAAGGGCGAAGTTTTCTGGCCGAGATAACTACCGCGCGGACCACTTTTTCTAAGGTCGGAAATCTCATTTCCGCGTCATCTAAATTTTGCTTATGTAGAAGATCGGTTTCTGCTCTCCTCGGTCTTCTCTAACCAATACTCCATTGACCACTGACTTCATTACTGCGATGTATAGGAAAAGTGTTTCCCCTTCTTCTGGTTTGGCGAGGACCGGCGGAGTGACCAAATATTCTTTTAGTTTATTAAATGCCTCCTCGCATTCCTCGGTCCATTCGAAGCGCTTATTCCCTTTCAAAAGTTGATAAAAAGGGAGGCATTTATCGGTTGACTGTGAGATAAAGCGGTTGAGGGCCGCAATGCGACCTGTCAGTCTTTGAAGATGAGATCTACCGAACTGCTGGTATCGACAAATGTCTTGGTGACTTCGCAGTCTGCAATCATTAGTTCGATAACGAGGGGGTCGTTATGCGGTTGGTCTGATCCGAGCGTATCTTCCTCGGCGAACGCGATTACTCTTGAGGTAAGATCCAGGGTTACCACCTGCCTCTCCTCGGCATAGATCTTTCTCGTCGGCATAGATCATTCTTCGTTGTTTTGCGCTTTGGCGTTCGTATTCCTTGATTGATCTCACCGAATTGTTGCATGCCAAGAGGCCTCCCATTATCATTTCTATCCTTCGGCGTGGAGGAGGTGGTGGCGGTGCCGCCTCGCTACCGTGCTCGTCCCTATTGCATTTGGGTGTTTCGGCTTCAGCCTGGACTATACTCTAGAGGGCCGATTTTCCGTTTCGGGCCTATGCAACGTGTTACTTTTTTCCGTCAAACCTGGGAGATCCGCGATTTGGAGCTTCGATTTTTTCCTTTTTGAATTTTGCAAAGAGGAAATCTTTAAGATTGCGGCTGTCGTCAGTTGAATGTCCTGCTCATTTATGATAGTCGCAGTATGACTTTGGATCATCATTTCTTTGGTAGACGTTCCACAGACGGTTCGGCGATTGGCGATTTGATGCCGTACCTGGTTCCAGTTCGATGGTGAATGGATCTGCCCTATCAGGTGGCAAGCCGGTCAAGGACAGGAACACATCCCCAAACTCCATGACAACTGGTATAGTATCCATCTCGGCCTCCTTTCCCAATTCCGGGATGTTGATGGTGGCTAAGTATGCCTCGCACCCCTTCATCAACATCCTCTCTGCTTGAATGGCTGAAACTAACAAGCTTCCAGAGGTCGGTCGGATTCCTTAGAATTCTAACGTCCCCTCATCCCTCTCAAACCGCACACGTCCCCGGCAGTAGTCGAGAGTCGCCTTGTATCTTCCCAACCAGTCCATCCCCAAGATCACCTCGTGATTCTTGAGTTCGATGACTATCAGGTCAACAGGCATTTCGGTTCCTTTAAAACGGACCGGGACCATACTTATCAGCCCCAGGGGAAGCATGACTTGACCACCGGCCGCATTCACTATGCTGCCTTCAATGGTGGCCTCCATCCTGAGCTTTCCCTTTAATACCAATTCCGGACTCACAAAACTACGTGTAGCCCCGGAATCAAATAAGGTATGTGCCTTAACACCACCTATATTTAGGGTCCCTACACATTCTCAGAATGCTATGGATTTCTACCCCTATTATTATTCTAATGCAATGCATACAATCTTCAAGACTAGGCTCGGGTCATAACGTACCAGTGATTGCATTGAAGGTACTGGCTTCCCAAGTATCCTTAGAAAGCTCGTAAACCTGTGGCGTCTCGGCTGGCCTTGCGGCCTGAGCCACTGGAGCTGCCCCACCAGAATTACTTCTCGGGTTTCCCTGCCTACCCACTTGCTGCCTGGGACATTCCCTTGGGAAATTCCCGGTCTTACCGCAGTGATAACAGGTCTTACTCGATTCACTGGTCATCCCTTCTCTCATTCTAGGGCAGTTCAAGACATCAAGGTCCATCCTGCCGCGCTTGGCACACGTACCCATTGCCCTCCAGCATTTTCCATAGTGCTTTTGGCCGCATCTGGGGCAATCGGATGGCCCCGGGCCATCCTTCTCCTGGTCCCACTTTCTTTTGTGGCCACCAGGCTTATTCCCTTGGCCAGTCTTTGCTTGGGCCTTCACCCAGCTTTCTTCAGCCAGTATGACCTCAAGAAAAGCAGCCTTCTCCACTAGTTCTGATACAGAAGCGAACTTCCGAACCGCACTGTGGACCCGGAGGTCAACCTTAAGTCCACGGAAAAACCTCTGGACCTGGGTAGACTCCTCCTCAAATTTCTGTCCTACGTATTTACGTAGACGGTTAAATTCCTCATATTCCCATACCGTTCTCCGGCCTTGGGTGAGTTCCAGGAATTTACTTTCCATCCGATCCCATGCCTCGGTTGGAAAGTACTTGCGGTTGAATTCCGTCTCAAATTCCGCAAAAGACGTTAGCTTGCCCCCAGTGCGCTTATCCACAGTAAGCCACCAGTTATGGGCATCCCCTTCCAGGAAATGGACTGCTATGTCTTTCCTGTAGTCCTCAGGACATCGGGTCGAGCAGAAGTTCCATACTAGACGGCTCCTCCACTCATTCGCTTCAATGGGATCTATGATCCCTTTGAAACGTTTAGTCCCCAATCGGTAAATGTGATCCAGTAGACTCAAATAGTCCACTCTATGGACCACACGAGGCGGGTTTATTTAAACCACATCCTCATCCTCGACTCGCTGGGCCCCTTTTAGAACCCCGGTAGTCTCCGTCCCCGTGGACTTACCCACGGTAGGATTCTCAGCCGGTGTGAGGTCTGAGTCAATGTGGTCATCTGAGTCATGACCGTTTTCAGGGCTCCCCACATCTCTTCCGTAGAAGGAGGTGCGGGTTGGTTCACACCGTCAGCCCCGGTGGCCTTACCAACATGGTCCGGTTCCATGTTGGATGACTCGACCATCTCCTCATCTACCACATGCTCAATCCCAATCACTCCCATCCGGGTCTGAGTGGTTGGGGGAGGAAGTACCGTACTGGTATTCCCATTCCCGACCACAGGTATAGTCGGGTCATCAACCACTTGGTTAGAAGTTCCTACTCCTGCTGGATTAATCTCCTGAGCGGTTTTCTTAGACTTCCTCCTCTAAGAGGATTTGGCTTTCTCACCCGAAAAGTTCAGTGTAAATTAGATTCCTTTATTAACCTATTGAATGAAGGGAAAACAAGAAAATTTAGCACTAGCCCTTCGGCGCCAGACGTGTGTGTGTACTATCCCATAACCTCACTGTCCTAGAATCAAGAATGCTCTGATACCAACTTGAAACACCCCAACCAGATTACACGACCCGGATCGGTTGTCCCACTTCTTAGTCTCCATGAGACTAAATCCCTATCCAAACAACATAACAAACTATTCCAGGAGGTTCCTCTATCTAGCATTTATGCGGAACTAAAGGAGATAGATAAAAAGGGAAACTCTTATTGATATAATAAGGATTCTATACATCATGCTAAAGTTTGGCCGAAGGCTTTACATCGACCGATCATATTCTATGAAAAGCTCCTAACAAACACCACACATCATCAGGGGGCCGTCGGACCGTGCACGTAGGCTTGGTCCATACTCGGACCAACCTCACATCCTGAAAAGATATAAGCACGTCAGTAATCGGACTAGTCCATAACCGAACTATGCATATGCTTCTCACAACCCTTATGCCCTGTTAGTATAGCCGAAGCCTATCCTAACTTATCCTAAGACTTTCCCCAGTTTTGCTTCGTCATACAACCAACCGCCCCACTGACCAAGTAACAAATAGGTAGCCTTAAGGAAAAACAGACAAACCGTTTGTCCGGAGGAACCATCGGCCAAAGACCGTGGCACTCCTTGGCACGTATCAGCCTTTTGGCCGACCGCGGCACTGCTCCGAATTCTCACAACCGGACCACCTGTTCTGACCATAGAGGTTCGGTCAGCCGTACAAGAAAGGTAGAGAGGGAGACAATACAAAGGTTGCGAGACACGGCCCAATCAGTCCTGTTCCAGGATCACAACGGTTGCCACCGGCGATCCAGGATCAACGGTTAAACATGGGTTAGTCCAGTCATACCTTTGAGACTTGATCAGGTTCGACAGGGTCCTTCCCCTTGTCTATGGCAACAACTCCTTCCACACCGGACATATTCCTGGTCGCAGTCTCTCTCTTTCTCACTTTCCGATCAAGATCGGTAATTCTCTCTTTCTTTCTTTCTCACGGTTTTTCCTCTGTAAGAACTGATGCCAAAACAGGTGTGGGACGTCTGGTATTTATAGGTGAGGTTTTGGCCTGTCAGACAGGCACCAGCGAATGGTTGCATCCATTCGGGAAGGGTTGTCTTTGTTCATGGTGACCCTTCGACCAGACACCCTTTCCTCATGCCCTTTCGCACTCCCACCCCTCCCCCTGTCATACCAGCCCACCTCCGGGGGTGACTTTCACTCCCCGGCCACTAATTGACCCAGCTAGCTCACTAGGTCACCAGCTGGTCCCAGCTGCGGGTCACTCCCTCCAGCTGGTCCCAGCTGCGGGTCACTCCCTCCAGCTGGCCGATTTGGTCGTGAGCTGAACCAGCTGACCCAGCTAGAGTGTCACGGTCCATACTGGACCGTGAGCTGCCCCAGCTGTCCTCAGCTGATGTTTCACTTGGGTTCAGCTAATTCCCATCATTTCTAGCTCGGACAAGACTCATGTAATGTCGGCTATCACCCTTATGGACCATTTCCCTTATGATCGATCACTCACGACCCGATCCTTTCCCTTGGGCCTTATGGTCCATACGCAGGGCTTTAGTGGGAGTTGGGGACGTTACAGACTTCTTACTTCCTTCTTCGGCTTTGCAGGTCATCATTTATCCTTAATGGAGTGACTTGATTTCCTTTCCTCTTTGGTGGGTTTGGGCCCTCGTAAAACATATTTTATCGATCGTCGATTTTCCTCTTGACTGGGCCAAAGTCTATTTTGGTGGGCCTCACCGAGGGTCATTGAGACACACCTCCAACAGTTATACTGATGTCGGTATTGAACATTTAACTTGTGATACAGTTCAGATCCCATGTATAGAACATTCATCCAAGTTTGGCCGGGTCACATGACGTCTTAAGGAAGATAAGTTGAGAAAACTTTGTTCACACAGGCATTGATAGAAACATAGGGCTTTTTTTTTCTGTTTGGATACAAAGAAATCTGATTCTAATTTTGATCAACTCTCTATACAAGAATCAGATTGCAAGAGTAATAATAATTTGATGTATTCATGTTACTTAGTTCGAGTTCATAGAAAATTCATTATAAATTCATAGCAAAACCATGGAAATTCATTTTATTATGTACAATTGATATAATTAAAGATTCCCACACCCTTCAGATTTTTTTAACATCCAAAAGCCAATTTAGATGAAAAGACCATCATGATTCCTCTTAAAAATACAGAATGACTAAAGTGATCTCACATTCGCCATTGCCTGCTCTCCATCAGCGCTTCACTTTCCAAATCTCTGTCTACTTTTCTTTCACAAAGGTGGTTACTTCTGCAATCTTGAATTATTGTCATCATGCTAATGACAATCTAGAACAATGAAATTATGTAATGTATGATTGTTTTGTCAATTTGCTTTTCTTTCACTGATGTTTTAGTATATAGAGGCACTATATGTTAAAGTATATGGGATCACACATGTGTGGAAGAGGAGACCAGACTTGACAAAGAGTTGGTGAACTGCAAACCAAAAAAAAAAAAAAACAAAGGTACTGTTATGAATTCACTATATTTGTCTCTCCTTTATTTTTGTCTCTAGGATTCACAGCTAAGTTTTATTATATTCTTAACCTTTTTTATATAAATCTTTTTTCTCTTTTTCATTTATTAGATAAAGATGTGGTGTGTTTGTGAAATTTTGTCCTGGGCAATACATTAACTATTTCATCACCTATGAACACCTTCCCTCATTATCAACGGTTTGGCCATGCTTCAGCTTCAGTATCTTCTCAGAAAATTCAGAATTAATGAGCACCAGAAACAGCACTAAATAAATTATATGTACGATAATAGTTTGAGAAAAAAAAGAATACATAAGAAGGAACATAGAGGTCAAGGAAACGATTTTCTTAATATAATCACTTTTCCCTCCTTACAAAATTAGAAAATTTATTAAACTAGGTGATAATCCGCACTATGTGTAGGTTTTTATTATATATATGTTTTGAAAATATTTGTATCTATTTCATAATTTTGAATTTGTTGATGTAAAAGATAAAAGTACGAAAACAATATGTTTAAATGATCTATAAACTGCCTAGAAATAATCACTCATATCTTTGAACTCAATCTTATATTATGCACACTAATAGCCATAATTCAAAAAAGCAGTTCAGATACCTCCTAACAGAATACATATATTTCTGTGGCTCTCTGTCCAAAATATGAGTTTTGCTAACGTCTTAGTGCTGAATTCTCCGAAGCTGAGAGAAAGTTGTAATTAGCAAATCATTGTGACAAATACAACAAAGCATCGTCATCAACATCATTTTATTTACGATTGGTAATAAAACAAAAGAAAAAAGCTGAAATGGGTTTTGGGAGACCAAAAAGGTGTCTTGGTTGTCACTGAATTTTGCAGCTGGAGACCTTTCATCTTTGCTCCTTGGCTTCTTTTTGGCTTCATTCTTTTTGCTACAGTGTGATCGTAAAAATGAAGAGAAAACTATATTACACTTTGAAACTCTTCAGAGCTAGACTAAACATATGTCAATTATTGAGTTCGAAGGCTATGTTGCTTATGAATCTATGGTCTTATTTGGTACATATTGTCGATCTTTTGGTGGTAGCAACAGATATAATTAAAATTTGTAGAGAAGACGCACAGCAGAGATGATGGAGAGAAAGACGAAAGCTACAAAATGGTAAAGACTTAAGAGAAACAATACTTAATTAAAAGGTAAATATTTTTGAAAACTGTGCGTTTTGGTAGGCTACAAAAAAGGCGATTGGTGACTAGGGTTTTTCTTTGAATTTTCAGCCGCATGGAATGTCTTTCGACGGCTCTGCCGCTGGGGGTTTATCACCGCGCTTGGTGGATTTGAGCGTAAGGGATGACAAGGCTCCGTCATAAACATCAGAAACAGAAACAGAAAACAGTCAGAAGAAACAGTCCTTGGTAAATGCTGTTAAAGCTAACTCAGGGTTGGTTAAATATGATCTTACAGCAGAGACTTCGGATGGATTGGCAGTGGTCCCTGAGGATGTTATTGGTGACTCTCCTCTCTGGGAGGATTTCCTGTTTGGATGTTTTTTTGCTATAGCTCCCCATATCGCCAAAATTCACTTGATAGTGAACAAGATTTGGCCTTTAGGGAATAAATCATCAAGAATAGAAGTGTTTGTGGTAGATGAGAAAGCAGTACATTTTTGTATACGTGATCCAACTATAAAGGCAAGAGTACTGAGGAGAGGCATGTGGAATATTACAGATATTCCTATGGTGATCTCAAAATGGTCCCCAATTGTGGAAGAAACACAACCAAAAATAAAAGCTACCTATGTGGGTCATCTTAAAAAAGGTCTTGTATTCAATGTTTTCCTGGAAAGGGTTAAGTTTCATTGCAAGTGAAGTAGGTTATCCAAAAAGGCTGCACCCAAATACGGAATTGTGCAAGAAGTTCGAGGACGCAAAAGTTTTTGTGGAAGCAGATCTACCAAAGGAATTACCTACATCTCATAAATTCAAACTCCAGGGGAAAGAGGTGGAGGTACAATTTTTATGCCCGTGGTTACCGGCTCGTTGTGCTACTTGTGAAAAATGGGGACACACGTCAGATTGCTGTAATGTGCAGATGGAAACTGGTTCACAAAAAAGTTCAGCTTTAGAAGTAGTTGTTCTTCATGAGATGCCGAGTAAGGCAGCTATGGAAAATCTACGGGGTGGAAAAGGACAGAGGAAAACTTGCACACCAAGAGATGAGGTCACGACTCATCCACGATAGGAGTTTCTAGCATATAAAATTGTTTGTATTCTCCATAATTCTCTAGAAGAGGAGATGGATGGGAACACGACAACAGGGATGGAAGTTGTAAACTAATGGAACTTTGTTTCTCCTAGTCAACGTGGAAGACAACTTGAGTAAGAATATCACGAGGGAGGAAAAAAGTGATAATATCACTATCCCACCTCTCTGTTCTTGCGGAAACGGAGGAGGATGGATCACAAAAAGTAGAGGAGGTGGGATCGGTAGTTGAGGTGGAGGAAGAGGCAGAGGAAGGGGAAATCAGAGTTGGTGCCCATCCTGATGATAGAGAAATAAACTTGAGGTCTGATGGCATAGGGACTCGTCCCTCTTTAGCAAGAGCTTCTGTAGCTCTGCTAACTAAGAAGAATAATCTTGGTGGTATGAGCAAAAGAGCTACCCCTCAATAAATCCCATGTCGAGTTTTTTTCTGGAAAATTCGTGGCTTAAATCAAAGTTCAAAGCATTCCATTATCCGTGACTGGACAAGAAGAAGCAATTTTCAATTTGGTTGTTTGTTGGAGACAAAGTGATGGAACTCAGGACATGGACCGTACTACCGGATCGGGAATAAAATTGTTAGGCCTAAGAATGGAGGTTGGTCATGAGGATCGGACCGTGGACCGAGGGATGGGAGCTTCCGACCGCATTGTCTACCGCATCGACCCAACACGACCCAGGAACGAGCTCAGAAAGTATCTTCGACCGGATGTTCAAATTCTTCGACCCAGACCCAATATTCACCCACCAATTGGGACAGATAAGAGTGACTGGCCAAGACAGAATGGCCTTGATTCGGGTGGAACCAGGAGATGGTCGAGTGATCTCTTTTCTCTACCAAGGCATACAATCGGAGCTGATGGATCAAGTCCTGGACCTATCCCGTGGTCCATTCACTAAGGACCGATCCATAAAGTTTCTAGCCTGTGTTGAAAGCATAATCCTTGATCTCACAAAGGGCTTGGGACATTCGGCCATTCCAACTGGTCCGGGCATTCGGACCATGATCCAAGTCAAGGACCCGGACCTAAAACACTGGACCCAGTAGCTCAAGGGTCAGTTAGCGAGGAACTCAAGGTTCATTTTGACCAGTCTTTTGAGCCAGCTGTTTTAGCTGAGTTCTATGCATTGTTTTCCCCATTGTCATTTATTTTCTTTTGACTTGGATTTCTATAAGTTGTAGACATTTCGAGGTCAATAACAACTTTTGATCTTTCTTTCAATTTTTAGAGATTGTTTTTCTCTTTGTTCTTTGTGAACAATCGGTTGTTGGCAAGGATACTTCTATCAACAAACCTCCTAAAGGGTGTCGTGGTGAGTCATATCCTCGGCCCTAGGAAGTGGGGATACTAGCAGAATTCTGCAGCCCCTAACGGTCCCAATCGATCCATCATTGGTCGTGTGTGCTAGTAGCCTCCGGTCCAAACTTATCCATTACTTGTTCCACAAGTGATGTTTATCCGGTCTAGGATTCCATCAAGTGGTATCAGAGCCACTCGTTGTTAGTAACGCTTTGTCATTTTTTCATCTCTCCATCTAAATTCCGAAACACTTCTTTGCTACCTATCTGTTGTAAAAGGAAACCGAGCCATCCAAGTTTTTAAAAAAGAAAAAACAAAGAAACGAGAAAGAGAATTCAAGAAGAAAAAAAAGATACACAAATCAAAGTTTTGTCAATCGATTTCCAAACAAAATCTTGCAATCTTTCTATCTCAATCTTTCTATCTTTCTTCTTTCCTCTTGTTGTGGTTGAGAAAACTTGTAAATTGGATCAGTTTGTTTGCTTAGAATATTGAGAGATTGATCGGAGTGACCATTTAAAACTGAGAGGTAAACAATTGAGAGCCAATCACTTGTTATTGCCTAATTCGGTGGTTAAGTATTTTCAGGGGTTCTAAAGATGACTGAAATTGGAAATGTTCTTGTTGGAGCCGGTCTGACTAATGAGCAACTAAGCTATTTGAATAAACTGTTTCTTCAAATGGTGAAGGCAGGATTGGAAGGACTTCATAAGAGGCTAGACAGGGTCCACAATGATCAACAAGGTCGGCAAAGCCACGTCTCAAGGAGAGCCCAGACCAGAGGTAGAGCAAACCAATCGGAAGAAGAAGATGAGGAGGAGGAATGCATAAAGACTCGATCGATTCAACCTAGGAGAGGTCAGAGGGGAGAGAAGAAGACAACCCCTTTGCAAGAAGAGCAGACGACAACCTTGGTGATCTTAGGCTGGAGATTCCATCCTTCTCAGGGAAGAATGATCTAGACGCTTACCTTGAGTGGGAAAGAAAGGTGGAGCTCACCTTTGACTGTCAAAACTTCTCTGAGATGAAAAAGGCTAGACTAGCATCTTCCAAATTTGGTGGTTACACCATATATTGGTATGATCAAGTTGTTGCTCTGAGGAGAAGAGCCGCTGAACCACCTATTTTTACTTGGGACGAACTAACCCTACTAATGAGAAAACGATTTGTGCATAGTCATTATCAGAGGGAACTGCACCTGAAGGTATGGATTTTGGCACTAGGTAGGAGGAACGTGGAAGACTACTTTGAGGACATGGAAACTCTCATGCTGAAAGCTGTTATAGAGGAAGAGGTGGAAGCTACCATGGCCCATTTCCGTGTGCGAATGAACCGATACATTATGGATCAGATGGAGCTCCAAGACTTTGAAAGCATAGAAGAAATGGTTCACAAACCCATTCTGATCAAACAGCAGTCCAAGAGGAGGGGTTTTACTAAGCCTACTTACCCAACAAGCAAAAGCTATCAAACCGCTTCTGTTACGAAGCCTGTTTTCCTAGAAAAAGGTCTCGTGGGGAATCAATTTCCTTCTTATTCTTTTAAAACTAACCCACCTTATCGCTTCGACAAAGGCAAAGCCGTGGAATCCACGAGCAGAGTTAGAGACATTTGTTGTTTTAGTTGCAAGGGTTTAGGTCACTATGCTAACAAATACCCAAACAAGAAGGTGATGATCTTGTTGGAGAATGGTGAGGTTGAATCCGAGGAGGAGAAAGAAGACACCAGACCAATCTTCGATAAAATGGATGAGTCCCTTGATTTACCAGCCCCGACTAAAGGATCCAATCTCCTAATCAAGTCAAGTCAGATTAGGGAATCTGAGTCTTTTCAAACTTCTTATCTATTACTTTTCTTT
Source organism: Iljinskaea planisiliqua (assembly GCA_900108845.1). Lineage (NCBI taxonomy): Eukaryota > Viridiplantae > Streptophyta > Magnoliopsida > Brassicales > Brassicaceae > Iljinskaea > Iljinskaea planisiliqua. The sequence goes on along the minus strand of FNXX01000076.1, from coordinate 30,621 downwards.
CAAGGAACAATAATGAAAACTAACCAAGCACCAGAGATTCCGAATGAACTTAAGCTACTGTTAGACAGGATCAAGGATGTCTTTTTCAGAAGAGAACCCTAGTGGGATTCTTCCTATCTGAGGCATGGAACACCAAATCAACCTGGTTCCTGGCGGTTCTCTTCCCAACCAATTGGCTTACAGGAGCAAACCGATGGAGACTAAAGAATTTCATAGACAGGTTGATCAGCTTATGGAAAAATGATTCATTAGGGAAAGCTTGACTCCCTGTGCAGTTCCAGTCTTGTTGGTTCCAAAGAAAGATGGAATATAGAGGATGTGCGTGGACTGTAGGGTCATAAACAACATCACGTTAAGTATCATCACCCTATTCCTAGGCTAAATGACATGTTAGATGAGTTTCTCTAAGATAGATCTTAGGAGCGGTTATCATCAGATTATGATGAAAGAGGGGGATGAGAGGAAAACCGCATTTATAACCAAGCAAGGACTATATGAATGGTTGGTCATGCCCTTCGGCTTGACTAACGCCCTAGCACCTTTATGCGATTGATGAACTACATACTTAGGCCCTTCGTAGGAGAGTTTGAGGTGGTTAATTTTGATGATATCTTTATTTATAGCTGTAGCCTGCATGAGCATGTGCAACATCTTGGAAAGGTCTTAGAGGTTTTGAGAAATGAACGATTGTTTGTCAATGTGTCTAAGTGCACCTTTGGAACAGGTAACCTAGTCTTCTTAGATTTTTTTGTAGGGGCAGATGGCATTCGGGTGGATGAAGAGAAGGTCAAGGCCATCAAAGACAGGCCAAGTCCTAAGACCCTGAGCGAAGTCAGAAGCTTCCTTGGCCTAGCCGGATTCTATCGACAGTTTGTACAAGACTTCAGTACTATCGCTGATCCACTTACTGAGATGATCAAGAAAGACGTTGGGTTTAGGTGGGGCCAAGCTAATGAGGATGCCTTCCAGACTAAAACAGAAGTTAACAAACGCTCCATTTCTTGTTCTTCCTGGCTTTCTTAAAGCTTTTGAAATCAAATGTAATGCCTCAGGGGTTGGTATTGGTGCTGTTCTTATGCAGGAAGGAAACCTAGTGGCTTATTTCAGTGAAAAGCTTAGGAGAACCACACTCAATTACGCAACCTATGACTAGGAGCTCTACACCCTTGTGACAGCACTCCAAACGTGGCAACGCTATCTGTGGCCGAAATAATTCATCATACATACAAACCACAAGTCTTTGAAACATCGCAAGGGCCATCAAAAGTTGAACAAACGGCATGCTAGATGGGTAGAGTTTATTGAAACCTTCTCATATGTCATTAAGTACAAACAAGGTAAGGAAAACGTAGTCGCAGATGCCTTATCCCGCAGGTATACTCTTCTTTCCACCCTTGGTACTAAGCTTCTGTGTTTCGAATTCATTAACGGTTTGTATGAGCACGATTCGGACTTCAAAATTCGTCATTTGGTTTGTGTTAAGCACGCCGTGGGTAAGTACTATAGGCTATAAGGGTTTCTTTTCTTTGATAATAGGCTATGTGTACCTTACTGCTCTTTGAGGGAAGTGTTTTGCAGAGATGCTCATGGTTGAGGCCTTATGGGACATTTCGGAGTAGTTAAAATGCTCAAGGTGCTCCAAGACCATTTCTACTGGCCGGGTCTAAGAAAAGATGTGGAAAGGATATGCAGCCGGTGTGTCGTATGCAAAGAGGCTTAATCCAAGAACTCTTCACAAGGTGTGTATTCTCCTTTGCTCGTTCCATCTCACCAAAGGACTGACCTATCGATAGATTTCGTCTTAGGATTGCCTAAGTCTAGAATTGGTAGGGATTCCATATTTGTGGTTATTGATAGATTTTCCAAAATGGCACATTTCATTTCTTGTTTGAAACCTAATGATGCATCGCATGTAGCTGAACTCTTCTTTAGCGATGTAGTTAGACTCCATGGCATGCCTAGAACCATTGTGTCTGACCGTGATGCTAAGTTCCTTAGCTAATTTTGGAAAACCTTGTGGGCCAAGTTCGGAACCAGACTCTTGTTCTCCACTACTTGTCATCCGCAAACTGATGGACAAACTGAGGTAGTGAATTACTTTTGACTTTGCTTAGGTCCTTGATTAAAAAAGAAATTAGGATAATGGGAACTTGCCCTATGTAGAATTCGCTTACAATCATTTGATTCATTCTGCAACCAAGTACTCTCCCTTTGAAATCGTGTATGGATTTAACCCTTTGTCATCTTTGGATCTAATGCATTTGCCTGTGAATGACCGTTTGAGTGTCGATGGTAAAAAGAAAGCTGAGATTGTTAGAGAAACACATGAGAAGATTAAAGCTAATATCGAAGCCAAGCAATACGAAAAGTATGCTAACAAGGGTAGGAGCAAGGTGATCTTTCAACCAGGGGATCTAGTATAGATACATCTAAGGAAGGAAAGGTTTCCCGAGGAAAGGAAATCTAAGCTCATGCCAAGGAAAGATGGACCATTCACTGTGGTCAAACGACTTCATGACAATGCCCACCAGATAAATCTTCAAGGTAAGTATGATGTGTCATCAAATTTCAATGTTTCTGACATGTCCACTTTTGTTCCAGATAATCCGGATTTGTGAAAAAGTCATTTTAAAGACGAGGGGAATTATGTAACTCAGGACATGGACCGTAATACCGGACCGCGAATAGGATTGTTGGTCCCAGGAATGGAGGTTAGTCATGAAGATCTGACCACGGACCGAGAGACGGGAGCTGTCGACCGCATTATCTGCCGCATCGACCCAACACGACCCGGGAACGAGCTCTTAAAAGATCTTCAACCGGACGTTCGAATTCTTCGACCCAGATGCAATATTCACCAACAAAGTAGGACAGATAGAGTGATTGGTCAAGACAGAATGGCCTTGATTCGGGTGGAAACAGGAGATATTCGAGAGATCTCTTTTCTCGACCAAGGCGCACAATCGTAGCTGATAAATCAATTCATGGACCTATCTTGTGTTCCATTCACTACGGACCTATCCATAGAGTTTCAAGCCGGTGTTGAAAGCATAGTCCTTAATCTCACAAAGGCCTTGGGACATTTGGCCATTCCAGCTGGTCCGGCCTTTCGGACCATGATCCAAGTCAAGGACCCAAACCTAGAACACTCGACCAAGTAGCTCAAGGGTCAGTTAGTGAGGAACTCAAGGGTCATCTTGACCAGTCTTTTAAGCCAGCCGTTTTATCTAAGTTCTACACATTGTTTTCCCCAATTTTCATTTACTTTCTTTTGACTTGAATTTCTAAAAGTTGTAGAAATTTCGAGTTCAATAACAACTTTTGATCTTTCTTTCAATTTTTAAAGATTCTTTTTCTCTTTGTTCTTTGTGAACAATCGGTTGTTGATAAGGAGTATTTCCATCAACAAACTTCTTAAAGGTATCGTTGTGAGTCTTACCATCGGTCCAAGGGAGTGGGAACACTAGGAGAATTCTGCAGCCCCTAACGGTCCCAATCAATCCATATTTGGCCATGTGTGCTAGTAGCCTCCGGTCCAAGCCTATCCATCACTTGTTCCACAAGGGGTGTCGATCTGGTCTAGGATTCCATCACAAGGGTAAAGGAAAAAAATGTGGAAGGTTTAATATCGGTAATCTTTCCAAATTGGTCATTATTGACAAACTATGAATGTAACGGTTTATGCCAAATTTGGGTGCTCTAGCGGGAGACTGCGAGATTAACACCAATGTCAAAAGCGGACAAATGATCACCTATTCAGTTGGGTTCGAGGGAAGGGAGAATGTGTTTATTTGTAGTTTCATCTACGCTTCAAATGATATGGTGGAGAGAAGAGAGCTCTGGGAGGAAATCAGAGCACAACAACACTCCCCCATGATCCGCAACAAGCCTTGGATGTGACATCATAATCATCATACTTGGAAGGAGGCTTTCTCTCCTTGTGACCTCTATCTCTAGCGAGCACATAATCGTCCAAGCCTCCCTGATTGACATCATCATTCCGGCTGCCATCACTATCAGTATCCTCTGCATAACTCGATCCTTGATCCTATGAATTCTGTTCTGGCTAATCTGACCCAGATGAAGAACCTCCACCTTGAGCTGAACTCTCACAAACTTCTTTTGTGGTGTTAGACGGTCCTTGTATCAGATTTGGACTGAATGTAACTCTTTTTCATTTACTCTTCTTCTGAGTAACTTCATCTTTCTTGCTAGAGTTACTTTCTTTTCCTTGATTATCTTTATATAACTCCTTCTCGTTAAAAACCACATTTCTACTAATAGGACATTGACCTTCTTCTGAAATCCATACACGATATCCTTTTGTCCACTGTGGATATCCCAAGAACACCCCCTTCTCAGCTCTAGGACTTGTCTAACCCTGAGAAACATGGACATATGCAGAGCATCCAAACCTTCTCAAATGGCTGATCACTGGTTTGGACCCCGACCAAACTTCTTCTGGTAACTTGAAATTAATAGATGAATTTGGTGATCTATTAATCAACTATACGGTTGTAGATGCAGCTTCTACTCAAAACCTTTCCTCTAGGCCACTCTCCACAAGCATGCATCATACCTTGTCCATTATTGTCATATTCATGCGTTCTGATACTCCATTTTTCTGTGGAGTATAAGTACATGTCCGGTGTCTCTTGATTCCCAAATCTTTGCAAAAAGTATCAAAGAGATTATTGCAGAATTCTAATCCATTGTCAGTCCTTATACACTTCACTCGCTTTCCCGTTTGATTTTCAACCATGGTCTTCCATTCTTTAAACGTCAGCAATGCCTCATCTTTTGACCTCAGAAGGTAAATCCAAACATTTTTTGAAAATCATCTATGAAAGTGACGAAATACTGACGCTGCGACAAACTCTTTTCCACTGACGGTGAACCCCATAGGTCTGAATGAATGTATTCTAGGATTCTTTTAGTTGTGTGCTTTGACCTGGCAAAAATCTGCGTGTGTGATTTGTCGAGAGCACAACTCTCACAACACTCTAAAGTCTTCACTTCCTTGTCTGTCAGATATCCTTCCTTGACAAGAACATTCATACCTTTCACACTCATATGACCGAGTCTAGAATGCCATACTCAGCTCATATCTACCTCTGGTTTTGCAACCATTGATTCACCTTCTATTACTTTGCCTTGCAAATAATACAATCCATTGTGGTATTTTCCAGATATTACTTTTCGAACCTTATTGTAGAAAGTAACTACAATATTCACTTCCTTCGTACTTTCAGCCACTCTTTTCTAACTGACCATAGGAAATCAGATTCCTTCCTATTTCAGGCATGTACCTAACATCTGTCAAAATAACCACAGATTTGTTTGAATTTAGAATTTTAATCTTACCAATCCCTTTTATTTCACTGAATGTCATGTTTGCCATCAAAACTTTTCCTCCATCACATTCTTGTAGATCAAATAGCGCGTCTCTGTCTCGTGTTATGTGGAAGCTACAGCCTAAATTCATTACCCATGCTTTCTTAGTATCTTGAGTACTAGCCGAGAGAATTAATGGGTCAGGTATCTTTAATACGACATTTGCAGAGTTTTCAGGCTTCTTCCCATACTTATCTGGACATTCTCTTTTCCAATGCCGTTCCTTACCACATAAGAAACACCCTGTGTTGTTCTTACTATACTTAGGTCTCGACTTTGATCTACCTTTTGACTTTGACCTCTCTCTCCACATTTTGTCTTTTCCTTGTCGAATCTTCTTTCAGACCTGCCTCTAGATTCAACATACAAACCCTCTGAATTTCCTCTTGCTCTGCCCAGCAAACCTTTTTCTTTCATTTCCACTTTTTTGGATTACGCTGAGGTTCTGACATCACTCACTGTGAGAGTATCTTTGCCACTACCATACTTGAGAGTACGCACCAAGGCTTTAAACTGAGGAGGGAGGCTAGTGAGAAGTTGAATATCCTTGCCTCATCACTTATGTTTATGTTGAGACTTGCGAGATCATTAACAAGGTTCTGAAAACTGTCGATATTTTCTTCAATACTCTTACTCTCTTCCATTCTGTACCAAGCAAACCTTTGCTTCAAGTAGATTCTGTTTGGTAGAGTCTTTGTTTGATAATCCGTATCAAGGGCTTTCCAAATACGAGCTGCAGTAGGCTCCTTTATAACCTTTCTCAGAATCTGATCACTCAAACTCATCATGATAAGATTTCTCACCCTCTTATCCTTTTCAGCGAATTTAGGATCATTTGTAGACTCTTGTCCTTCATCATGTGTGTCAGTGTCTGAGATACTAGTCTTGCATTTTTCTAAAACAAATTCTAAGTTTAGAATCCCTATTTGGCACATCACTTTGTGCTTCCATAATCCAAAGTCTCCTTTACTATCAAATTTCTCTACACTAAGTCTGCTTTGAGAATGCTCCACAACTGACTTTTGTATTTAATCTCATGCTTTCAGATACTAGATTCAAATACAGTCAATACCCACCAAACTCCAACAAGCCAGACAACCTCAAGAGAAAGATGACAACCTAGACCAGCGATCGCTATAGTAAACCCTAGCTGATAACGCTATCCTTGGACTTAGAACTCCACCACGAACAAGAAAACCAGTGAGTATCTCTTATTACATGTAGATCTCCCTCTGATGATGATCAGATTAACTTTAACCAAGGCTCTGATACTACTTGTCCGGAATTTCATTATACTAAAGCTGACTTGATCAAGACATAAATAAACACAAGAGCACACAAGAAACTTGTTTACCCAGTTCACGGTTTAAAACCACTACGTCTGGGGAGGGAAACTCAGTCCCTCAATTCACTATCACTCTGAGAAAGTTACAAGTTTTCACTTTGCTCTGTCTCTTACAACAGTGTATTACTGCTCTTGTCTTTTTCTAAACGCTAAGCTTAAGGTATTTATATCAGCCCTTAAACCATGACAAGTTAATCTAATGGGATCTCTTTCTTTTTTTTCTTGCAGAGAAACAAAGACCAAGATTGGCCCAACCGATATGTTAATGGGCTCATCAACATTCACATAATTGTATAGAAAGAGTGAAGATTCTAATGGGGAAAGTATATACATGTGAAGATTGAAGAGAGAGTCAGAGAATTTTACAATTTCATATCGGTAATTAAGGAACTGAAACCCTAGGAATTGAATGAGAGATGAACAGAACATGAGGCCAAAAGATCTCAAACTTGAATTTCTTTGCTTCGTTTTCCCAGCGATGTAAATTGAGGAACTGGAATTAAAAATAACAAAGCATTAAAAATACAGTTGAGAATTTCCCCAAAGGCCTCATCTTGCTTTCTGGACGTGGCTTCTAGACCTTGGGCTTCAGTTTTAACAATTTGGGCCATTATGAAGTGCTGGGAATACCTCAATAAAAACCTTGTCAAGAAAACCTAGTGGGACAAAACTTGACAAGGGAAAAAGAGTATAAACCCAACACTTTTGCCAAATGTTAAAACTATATAACTTAAATCAAAACCAGAGTGTTTTGACAAGTTATACCTTCCTGTTTGATGTCTTGATCATCTGGCTTCAAGGTATGATTGAGAAGTCCTCCAACAGCTTGATTGAATAGCTTAGTCTTTGATCTAGATTGGACCGGTAGGCACAATCAAAGCTTCATCTCCTCCTAGCTCTGGTTCAAGCTGCTCCTCAGGTTCTGGTTCTGCATCAAGCTGCTCCATAGACTCCTTTCCATGCTCCAAGCTCTATGATTTGTCCAGTATCACATCATCCTCTCCCACCTGAGAAGGATTTGACCTCAAATCCGTTTCATCTGCAATATAAGGAACAAGGTCAGAAACATTTAAACTAGAGCTTACATTATACTTACCTTGGAGATCCAGCTGATAAGCATTGTCGCTTATTCTCCTTGTGACTGTGAAACAGCCATCGATCTTTGGCATTCAATGTGTATTCCTGAATAATTTCATTTTTCAATTATTCAACCATTTCATTTTACCAAGTTCAATGTTAGCCAGATTAGTCAACATTTATATGTTTCGATGCAACAACAAGATGTTATTTGTAACAAGTAGTTTTGTTGGTTGGTTAATTGGTCACATTTTATTCATGAAATGGGTTGGATTGGTATTAGTCTGGATACAGCAAAATAATTATATTAGGTCTAATGTACTTATTAGATCTAGCTTAGACTTTCTCTCAGCAGGGAATCGTTCCTTCCTCAAATGAACCCAGACCTGATCGCCAATTTCAAAGATCATGCCACGCCTGCCTTTGTTAGCTTGTGTTGATATACTGCTTTGTTTTCTCTTATATGTTCTTCTTGGCTTTCTCATGAATCTGTTTAACCAATTCAGCTTTGTTTTTCCCATCTATGCTAGCTCTTTCACTCAAAGGTAAAGGCATTAGATCCAAAGGTGATAATGGGTTAAAGCCATAAACAATCTGAAATGGAGAAAACTTAGAAGCAGAATGCATAGCATGATTATATGTAAATTCTATATGAGGCAAGCAATCTTCCCAAGTTTTTAGGTTCTTTTTAATCAGTGCACACAATAGAGTTCCTAGAGTGCGATTAACAACTTCTGTTTGCCCATCAGTTTGGGGATGACATGTGGTTGAAAACAACAGCTTAGTTCCTAGCTTAGACGACAATGTTTTCCAGAAATAGCTAAGAAACTTGGTATCTCTATCAGAAACAATGGTTCTGGGCATGCCATGTAAACGATTGATTTCCTTAAAGAACAAGTCTGCTACATGAGATGCATCATCTGTTTTATGACAAGCAATGAAATGTGCCATCTTAGAAAACCTATCAACTACCACAAAAATAGAATCTTTTCCAGTCCTAGTTCTAGGCAATCCAAGCACAAAGTCCATAGAGATATCAGTCCAGGGATGAGAAGGAATAGGTAGAGGAGTGTACAAACCGTGAGGCTGGACCTTTTACTTAGCTTGTTTACATGTTGCACATCTGCCACAGATTCTTTCCACATCCCTTTTCATGTGAGGCCAATGGAAGTGATCCTGCATTACCTTAGGTGTTTTAGCAATACCAAAGTGCCCCATCAGGCCTCCACCGTGAGCTTCCCTTATGAACAAGTCTCTAACAGAACAATTAGGCACACACAAGCGATTATCAAAAAGAAAAGAAAACCATCTTGCCTAAAGTAATGTCCTGAAGCAAATTTCTCACAAGAATTATAAACTTCTTTAAAATCAGGATCAGTCCCATATAAATGCTTAAGTTGTTCAAAACCCAACAGTTTGGCATCAAGAGTTGAGATTAAGACATACGTCCGAGACAATGCATCTGCCACTACATTGTCCTTACCTTGTTTGTACTTGATGACATAGGGGAAGGTTTCTATGAATTCAACCCACCTGGCATGTCTCTTGTTTAGCTTCTGCTGACCTTTGAGATGCTTAAGGGACTCATGATCAGAGTGTATGACGAACTCCTTAGGCCAGAGATAGTGCTGCCATGTTTGTAAAGCTCTCACCAAAGCATACAGCTCCTTATCATACGTGGGATAGTTTAGCATTGCTCCTCCAAGCTTCTCACTGAAAAATGCTATGGGCTTCTTATCCTGCATCAGATCAGCTCCAATACCTATACCAGAGGCATCAGATTCTATCTCAAAAGTTTTAAGAAAATCTGGTAAGGTTAAGACAGGGGCGTGAGTAAGCTTCTATTTAAGGGATTGGAATGCATCTTCCTGTGCTTGTTCCCATTTAAAACCCACGTCCTTCTTTATAAACTCAGTGAGGGGAGCTGCCAGCGTGCTAAAGTCCTTCACAAACCTCCTGTAAAGTCCAGCAAGGCCATGGAAACTCCTCACCTCGCCTACTGTCTTTGGACTTGGCCAATCACTGATTGCTTTAACTTTTGCTTCATCTACTTTAACACCATCTGCACTTACAACAAAACCTAGAAAGCCAAGGTTATCTGTGCAAAATGTGCATTTCTTAAGATTACCACAAAGCTTTTCCCTTCTAAGCACACTTAAAACAGAATTCAAATGGTCAACATGTTCAATTAGGCTTTTGCTGTAAACCAAAATGTCATCAAAGTAAACAACAACAAACTCTCCTATGAATGACCTAAGAACATGATTCATCAGCCTCATGAAAGTACTAGGTGCATTTGTTAGCCCAAATGGCATAACTAACCATTCATACAACCCATGCTTAGTTTTAAAGGTTGTTTTCCAATCAACACCTTCTTTCATTCTAATTTGGTGATATCCACTCTTTAAATCAATTTTAGAAAAGATGCAGGAACCATGCAACTCATCTAGCATGTCATCTAATCTAGGTATAGGATGTCGATACTTCACCGTGATATTATTGATGGCTCTGCAATCCACACACAAGCGCCAGTTACCATCTTTCTTAGGCACAAGTAAAACAGGTACAGCACAAGGACTCAGGCTTTCTCTTATATGTCCCTTCTCCATTAGTTCTTCTACTTGTTTCTGAAGCTCTTTTGTCTCCACAAGGTTTGTTCTGTATGTTGGACGGTTTGGAAGAGAGGCTCCAGGGATGAAATCAATTTGATGTTCAATCCCTCTTATAGGTGGTAATCCCACTGGATTATCTTCAGGGAACACGTCCTCATAGTCCTGCAAAAGAGAAATCATCTCACTCGGCAGCACCGGTGCAAGGTCAGTTAAGCTCATAAGAGCTTCTTTATAAACAAACAGCAACATTGGTTTCATTGCAAATAAAGCTTTCTTAACAACATTAGCCTTGACAAAGAAGTTAGAATGTTTTGGTACCTGCTCTTCCTTGCGTTTGAGATGGATTTGGTCTGCATAAACCTCACTTGGCGTCATAGGCAGTAGTGTGATCTTCCTGCCCTTAAACTCAAAGGTATGACGGTTAGTATAACCATCATAAATCACTTTACGATCAGATTGCCAAGGTCTCCCAAGCAGAATGTGTCCTGCCTCCATAGGCAAAATGTCACACAAGACCTCATCCTTATACTTGCCAATAGCTAAGGGAACCATCACTTGACTGTTTACTTTCATTTCCCCACTGTCATTGAGCCACTGAAGCTTGTATGGCTTTGGATGCTTCTGACTTTCAATCCCAGCTTCTTGACCATCAAATCACTTGCCACATTGGTGCAGCTGCCTCCATCAATGATCAAGCTGTAGACCTTTCCCTGAACTTTGCAACGAGTATGAAACAGGTTCTCTCTCTGTTCTTGCTTTTCTTGACTTGATTGCAGACTCAAAGACTTTCTGGCTACTAGTAGTTCACCTTTGACTGGTTCTTCTTTATGTTCATCTGAAAGTATCTCAGCTTCTGATTCCTCATCTTCAGATTCAAACTCTCCATTATCAAGCAGAATCATAACCTTCTTGTTAATGCATTCATTGGCATAATGCCCTCTGCCTTGACATTTGAAACACATCACATTACGAGTTCTGGAAGCATCAGCAACAGTTTTGCCTTTGATGTCTTGAATGGCAGTATATGGCCTGTTTTCCTCTCTAGGATCTGCATGCTGCTTGATGTCTCTTGAATAACTTGGTTTCTCTTCTCTGCGAAAATTAGACTTGCTAGCATTTGCTCCTGGATTGTAAGTAGATCTTGAAAACCCTTTCCTCTTCACTTGCTGCTCAAACAGAATGGCTTTGTGCAGCATCTCTTCTATATCTATATAGTGCTGAGTTTAAAGCCTGTCTTGAATTTCACGGTTTAAACCTCCAAGAAACCTAGACATGGTTGCTTCTCTATCCTATGCAATGTCAGCACACAGCATCAAAGTCTCCATTTCTTGATAATACTCCTCAACAGACCGGTTTCCTTGTGTGTGTCTGCTCAGTCTTAGGTGAAACTCTCTGTGGTAATGACTAGGAACAAACCTCTTTCTCATAATCCTCTTCATTTCTGTCCAAGTCTCCACTGGATACTCTTGATTTCGCCTCCTTGAAGTGACTAACTGATCCCACCAGCTGAGAGCATAGTCATAAAATTCAGTAGCAGCAACTCTAACTCTGTTGATCTCTGTGTAGTGCTGAACATTGAATACTAGCTTAATTTTCTTCTCCCATTCCAAATATGCATCTGGATCATTCTTCCAATGGAATGGAGGAATTTTAAGCTTGAGTCCTCCAAGATTATCTTGCAAACGTTCTCTGCCTTCTCTGGCAATCCTATTCCACCTTCTCTGACTGTTTTGAGATCCATTGCTTCTGTTTCTGTAGTAGCTGTCAGTGTCATCACCCCTTGTTTCTGCAGTCTGATCACGAGATCCTCTTTGTCCTCTTCTTCTCTGTGACTGAGTTTCTTCTGGTTCAGTATTAGGACGAAGCTCTTGGCGCAAATCATTTAGTTTAGCATCCATCATCTTGGTCATAGCCTCAATCAGCAGCTTGTTGGTTCTATTGTTATTGGATTCTTCCTCATCCTCTGTTCCAGACATGTTCTCTGAAACAGAAAACACAAATCCACCAGTAAAGAGTTCTAAAGAAACTACTTCTTAAAAGAAAAGAACTTAAACTAAGCCAAACAGGTGCTTAAACAACTTTTATGCAGATTAACACAATTCTGGATTTGGAAGATGAACAGTCATATTCAAGCCTAAAAATTTCAGAACACCAATCTGTAGCTTCTAGGGTTCGAAACTAACAGATCTAAAGGCCTAATGTGTTTTAAAGAAGTCGCAGCTAACAGATCTACACTTCCTTGTTTCAAAACAAGCAGATCTGTGCATGAGAAGATAAACAGACACAAAGAAAAATAGAAAGAAAACTTAATTTGCAGTGATCTAAATTCAAAAGGTTTTTGATAAAAGAAGATAGATGAAAGTTACAGACATGTTGCAAAGACACATAAAGACACAAGCTATTCATGCAGAGTCTAGAAAATAACAAAGCATTAAAAATACAGTTGAGAATTTCCCCAAATGCTTCATCTTGCTTTCTGCATGTGGCTTCTACACCTTGGGCTTCAGTTTTAACAATTTGGGCCATTATGAAGTGTTGGGAATACCTCATTAAAAACCTTGTCAAGAAAACCCAGTGGGACAAAACATGACAAGGGAAAAAGAGTATAAACCCAACACTTTTCCCAAATGTTAAAACTATATAACTTGAATCAAAACCAAAGTGTTTTGACAAGTTATACCTTCATGTTTGATGTCTTGATCATCTGGCTTCAAGGTATGATTGAGAAGTCCTCCAACAGCTTGATTGAATAGCTTAGTCTTTGATCTAGTCATTGGACCGTAGGCACAATCAAAGCTTCATCTCCTCCTAGCTCTGGTTCAAGCTGCTCCTCAGGTTCTGGTTCTGCATCAAGCTGCTCCATAGACTCCTTTCCATGCTCCAAGCTCCATGATTTGTCCAGTATCACATCAATATATATGTTATCTCATATAAACTATTTTTTAATTTTCTTATGGTTTCAAGAAAATAGAATTCTAACATTTTTCTATAACATCAAAATTTTTTTGTGATTAACTCAATATCTTTTTTTTTGTCAACAACTCATTATCTTCTATCTGTAAGTTATTTATCTACATATATATTACATTTTATAAATACTAGAAAATTAGCCTCAAGTCAAACATTTTATCCTTTCAAATCTCTCTGTACACAGTTGTCGTTTTAAAAAATATTTTCTTGTTCGTATTTGAAGTTCTTTTATTTTATATTTGTGAATAAATTACCAAAATAAAATATACTTATTTTAATAAAATATAGTTTTTTACTTACATAAAAATCTATATAATTATTAATATTTAACTAATTTTATAGTTTAAAAAATATTTCAAAACATAAAATAAAATATTTTCACAAAACTGATATAACTATTTAAAAAATAATAGAATAAACTAATTTATTATTTTATATTTGTAGAATTTCTGATATTTAAAAATGTGATAATTATTTCAATTATCAGAATAATTTCAATCATATTGACAAACTTTAAATTTGGGAAGTTACTAATGATTATTAGTAGATCATTATGTGCGGGACACTGGGATTTATCTAGGGTTAGATGATATGAAAGTTGTATCTCCACAGGGTATGAGTGGTGGGTTGGTTGTTTTCTGGAAGAAGTGTTTGGTCGTTCAATGTATTTCTTTTGATGCTCATCCTGTAGATTTGCACGTGGAATATAAATCATTTTCATTCTCTCTATCTTGTATATATGTCCATCCGACGCTTAAATATAGACACCATCTATGGGAACAACTGCAGCGGATTGCTACTCTTAGAACTGGCCCTTGGATTATGTGTGGTGATTTTAACCAAATTATGAATCAGAATGAGAAAATCGGAGGAAGAATAAGAAACGAGTCGAGCTTTCAGGATTTTCAGACGATGTTAAAAATTTGTGATATGCATGATCTATCGTTTAAAGGAAATCAGTCAGTTGGGTGGGCAGATGTCGCAAAGAGGTTATTGAATGCTGTGTGGATAGGGTCATGGCCAATTCTCAATGGTTACAATGCTACCCAGCATCGGAAACAGAATACTTGGGATTGGCGGAATCTGACCACCGTCTGATGGTGATCTCGATTGCGTATGAAGATGGGCTTAAAAGAAGACCTTTTCGATCTGACAAGCGTCTGGCTCAGTTTGAGGACTTTGTGCAAACTGTCAACAGTGAGTGGACTTCAGGTCGATTTAGTTGGGCTTTGATGAAATGATTGTCTGAATGCAGACGCGCTATTGTAGCTTGGAAATGCATAAACAAAACAAATTCAGACTTCTTATTCATGACACTCGGGTTCAAATAGAAGGTGCGTTGCGAGATCCCCACTTTCCTATTGAAGAGGTACATCTATTGAAACGGGAGCTCTATCAGGCGTATCGGGATGAAGAAGAGTTCTGGCAACTTAAAAATCATAATAAATGGTTGGTAGCCGGGGATCGTATCACACGCTTTTACCATGGTATCACCAAAGCTCTCAGAAGGCCAAAAATGATATTCAGAGAATATGTGATAAGTTCGGGGTCATACATTGTAAAGATGAGGCTATTGCATAGGTTGCACAAGACTACTTTCAGGAATTGTTTTCCACTTCGAGCAATTATGTTATTGAAGATATTATGAATGATATACCATGTAAGGTTACATCGGTTATGAACACTGCTCTTACTCGGTTGGTTACAGATCATGAAATTAAGGAGGCCGTATTTGAGTTGGGGTTGGATAAAGCCCCTGGTTGTGACGGTTTCAAGGTGGCTTTCTATAAACAATTCTGGTCTGCAATAGGTTCCGATGTCTGTACCATGGTTAAGCGTTTTTTCATTACTAACCAGCTTGAACCAGGTATGAACCATACTAATATCTGTCTGATTCCGAAGTCATCTGTTTCTCTGGACATGAGTGATTTCAGACCAATAAGCCTCTGTACTGTTAATTATAAGATTGTTTCGAAGGTGTTAGCATTCAGGTTGAAGAAGATTCTGGGACATCTTATTTCTGATCACAAGCAGCTTTCGTGCCAGGTAGAAATATATCAGATAATATCTTGATTGCCCATGAGCTTTTTCATGCGTTAAAGTCTAAGCGAGATTGTGGAGAGGAGTTTATGGCTATCAAAACGGACATTCGTAAAGCATATGATAGAGTTAAATGGAATTTTTTTGGAGGAGGTTATGCGAAGATTAGGATTTGATGAGCTTTGGATTGCTTGGGTCATGAATTACGTCCGTTCAGTGGCGTTTTCTATCCTTGTCAACGGTCTACCCTTTGGGCACTTTACACCGACTAAGACGAATCCGACAAGGTGATTCTCTATCTCCTTATCTTTTCATGCTATGTGCGGAGGTGCTAAGTATAATGCTTACAAACTCGGAACTTTAAATTTGGGAAGTTACTAATTTGCAAAAGTAGAAAACACTGATGGAAAGAGAATATTTTATAATTTTTAAGAAAAGTGATTCTAAACTAAACATAACTAGATTCTACCCCATTTTAGAGAAGGACAATTTTTATAAAAAAAAATTTTGATGCTTAATTCTATTTCTTTGAATAATATAATCATTTAAATTTATATTTTAATATAATTATAATTACATCTTTTTGAAAGTTAAGATATGATAATCAATTTATTTAATTTTTGTTTTATTATTTATTTTTAAAGTTTTTTATAACTTATATTTTATATGGAAATATGGGAAAACAGTGGCAAAACATTTCCCACCACCTACAGAATACCGTTGTTGGGAATCGGTAGAAAATTGGTGAAAAAAATTCTGACTATTTCCTAATGTTAATAAAAAGGGTAATTCCTGTCTGATGTCCTACCATTTTTCCACAAACAAATTTTGATGTGAAATTTTCCACCATTTTGCAATCTAACGATTTCCAAATTTAAATTTGACGGGAAATTGATGGAAATTGTTTTTCGAGGAGACAAAATTTTATTTACCAATTGGGCAACTTTTATTTGGGCCAACTACTGGGTCATGGGTACTTGAGAAAAAAAAAAGAAGGAAAAGCTGCGGGTCCGTGCAGTAATATACAAATAATGGGCCACCCATATAAATTGCCCACGCCTATAATTTGATGCTCGTCCAGTCGGTCTGTGTATTAAACGGTTTTTGGAGAAATCAGGCTACTCTAGTCCTCTCACCATCACTGCAATTGGCCTACTAACAGACTTCCCTCATGAACTTCTGCGAGCTGTCTCGTCCACTGAAATTGTTCTTAATATCGTCCCCTACGGTTATTATCTTCTCATCCTTGTGCTTTTTGACAGTTTTCTTTGATGAATAAAGAGTCTCAGGTCCTTTGTTTATGAAACAACTTCCCGCGGCTTTTCGTCACATTTGTTTTCTTGGACCGCTCGGAATAAAGCTCCAGCTAATATAATGGTCATAACCGATCCTACAGATGGCAATTGTTGCCATAACTTGGACATTCTAGAACAGTTTGGATACAACATTATTGAGCTGTATCCATTTGGTCCTGCCTCCACTAATGAGGAGTGCCTCGGTAAAAAATTTCTTATGGCAGGTGTGTGTTTTTGTCCTCTCTCACAATGTTGCTCAAATAACCAGCAAATATGTTGCTGAACTAGCATACTTTTATTTTTTCCCACAGAGTCGGGGGCACTTGAGAAGGATAGCTGGTTAAGGCCAGGGCATTGAAACGGGTGAATCTCCCTGGGTTTGCTCACTATGCTCTGCTCTTACTGGCCTCATTGATCTTACTGGACAAGCCTTTAAAAATTTCACCACGCATATCTCTAGCGAAGAATATGCAGAGGTGGTTATTAAGCATACTAGCATTTGCATCAATACATTTTGTCAAAATATTCTTGAGTCTAACAACCACTTAATTACCCACAAGTAGTTTCACTTTTGCACTTGTTCTAGTTTTGTTTGCCTAATTTTCAAGCAGATGTCGTCCTTCTTCACTCTAGCACCTGCGTCTGATGTGGACGAGGATGAGAAGTATGAGAAGGCGGTTGGAGCCCAAGATGAGTCTCAAAAATTGGCAAGTTTCAATATCAGTTAGCGTTGACTTTTCTTATTTTTTGTTTTGTTCCACTAGATGTTCATTTTGGTTTTCATGCAGTCGGGGAATTGGTTTCCTCCTCCGACGACACCACGTGAGTGTACCATGGTGACGGAATCAACACTTCTCCAGGTAAAGGGCATGATCAAACGCGTTGGAGAAATCAAATTCAAAAGTCTCATTATCGAACGATTGGTGATGAAAGTCTCCTTTGACCACCAACGGTGGATACGGGCACCAGATCCATCCCGACCGAGTCAGTTATGCCCACATGTTTCAGGGCCTCTACTTCTTGCCCGACTCAAGCTCTGACGCAGAGACACTTAGAAGCATTCGATTAGAGGTTTTAACACTTGAGATCTTGCATACTTTGATCTTAAGGTCCCAGTCTCGTGTCATCTTATATCGTACGGAGCCTAGGGTTAACCGTCTTGTTAAGCTGCCGATGGGTGTAGTAATTCTAAGACGTGTAACCGGGTCGGATCTTCATCAGATCTTTTTCGGTGGTGAAGAAAGGTTTGCATTGTTGCAGAGAGAGGAAGAAGAAGAGGATCAGAGGGAGAATGAGCAAAAAAACAAAAACCTAGAGATATTTCAGAATGTTCTTCGATTACTTCTGTTGGGTTTGACTTCAGTCCTACCTGGGCTTTATTGGGACGTCTTAATTGATAAAGAAGTTGGGCCCGTCGGCTTGGCCCAGTACGAGCTGACTTAAAATCACCCGCGCCTTAAATCATCTTCAACCTCGTGACAAGAAACAGAAAGATTCAGAGAGAAGCGATTACAGAGATTCCAAGAGAGAGTTAGATGAGAGATCTTAGAGAGTTTACCTTTCCGTTTTTGCTGTCTATGATTTTCTTGAATATCTAGGAATCTTAATCGTGTTCTCAAGGAGGTGTGTTCTCTCTTGTAAACCTTCGAGAACTTTTGTATGATACCTTTTGTGTAGTATGTGTATCAGGTTGTCATTAGTGGAGTTTGGGAGGTGGGTCTCCGACGAGATGTAGCGACTGCGGTCGTGAACTCGTTAAATTGGTGTGTACATTTTACTTTGATCTGCATAAAGAAGCCAAGAAGATTAAATCAGAGATCGTAAATTGTCAACAAGTGGTATCTGAGTTCTGCAACTCTCAGTTTGACAACTTTTGCAAAGAATATGGAATTAAGCGACACAGAACCTGCACCTACAAGCCTCAACAGAACAGGGTTTCAGAAAGGATGAACAGAACGATAATGGATAAGGTCAGAAGTATGCTTGCAGAAACAGGTTTGGGATCTGAATTTTGGGCAGAAGCAACATCCACAGCGGTTTACTTGATCAATAGATCTCCAAATTGTACGATAGACTTTAAACTTCTAGAAGAGGTATGGTCAGGACATAAACCGGATCTTTATCACCTAAGAAGATTCGGTTGCTCGGCTTATGTATATACTGTTCAAGAAAAGACTAGTCCTAGAGTTGTTAAAGGTGTTTTCATGGGATATCCGTTTGGAGTAAAAGGATACCGCATTTGGCTGCCAAATGAAGGGAAATGTACTACGAGTAGAAATGTTGTGTTCCAAAGAGGAAGAAGTGTATAAGGATACACTAAAGGGTAAAGGTACCAAGGAAGTTTCAGAGGATGGAAAGTCAGGGTCGAGTAAGAAAACAAAGAAAGTGACTTTCAAAAGTGATTTGAGTGAGGGTCCTACAATGAACGCTTTCGAACATGGAGAATCTTCAGGTTAAGGTGGAGATAATTCGAGCTCAGGAAGTTCAAGTGATACAGAACACGAGATGACAGAGGAATCAGAGGATGAGGTTACAGATTTAAATGCTCATGTCCAATCATTAGATGAGTACATGCTCGCAAGGGACAAAAATAGAAGGCAGAATGCAAAGCCACCCTCAAGGTACGAGGATGCAAACTACGTGGCTTAGGCTTTATCTGTAGCAGACGATTTTGAAGTGGATGAACCAAAATCCTATGAAGAAGCTATGAGGAGCAGGAAAAGGAAATATTGGATAATGCTGCAAACGAGGAAATGACTTCGTTGAAAATAATGAAACATGGATACTGATTGATGGACCAGAAAATCAGAAGCTGGTAGGCTGTAAATGGATACTGAAATTAAAACCAGGAATTCTAGGAGTTGAAAAACAGTGTTATATGATTCTTATGTGGAAGAATTATTATACTAACATCAAAATATAGTATAATTACTAAACTAATATCTTCAAAACCAAGTTTATTAATCTAACATTAATCTTTTGTACAAAAACATAATAACCAAGATATTTTAAACTATTTATAGGTTTATCATATGTAGATAGATAAATTACCCTGAATAACTTTAATTCTTATAAATATACCATTACTATAATAAATTACAATACCCAATGTTATTCCAAATAATTACAAATTCTGCTATTCTTATTTAAATTAAAAATATTTAAAATTATGAAAAACTTAACTACTTATAAATAATAAAAAACTAAAATCTATTTCAAATAAAAATTGAAGAAAAGAAAAAAAAAACACGACATCTAAAACAAAATTCCCCCACCATATCTCCTTGCTAGCCCTTATTGAAAAATAAAGAAATTTTAGATTTTTTAAACCAAAATTTTTACGAAAACAAAATTTTAAAATTAAATCAATTTCTAAAATAAGCAACACGAATTTAAAAAAAAAATTTTATATATTCTAAGTATTTTAAAGATTACATAACACAAATTTCTTAAAAATATTTTGATTTAAAATTTTAAAAATAAGGAAAAGAATTAAAACGAATTTTTAATTACCTAAAATTATTTTAAAGATTATGAAACACAAATGATTTTTTTTTAAAAAAAATTGATTTACAAATTTTAAAATAAGGAAAACGAATTAAAACTAATATTTAATTACCTACAATTAAGGAGAACCAAATTGAATTACCTACAATTAAGGAAAACAAATTTTTAAAACTAAATCAGTTCCTAAAATTAAGTAACCACAGAAAAATACTATTTTGTTTTGTGAAAGAGTCAATTTAGTAATAAATAAATTTGATATAACATGTCGACTAAATTTTGCCATAATGACACTAAAAATCTACTAACAAAATTAAATCTGCAATAATGTAAAATAAATCATAACGTATTCGTCAATCTAGTAATTAAATAATTTGATAGATTTATTGAAAATCTTAAAAAGTCTGTTGTGTTATTAGAAAACTCTGCCGTGTCAAATAAACTTGTCATAACATATATTTTTAAAAAACATAAAAACTATGTTGCACTTGAAAAAATTTATTGCAACTGAGTCAAAATACCTATTAGATTAAAAAAACATTGTCGTTCAAAAAATAAAACTGTCGTTCGAAAAAAAAGCTGTCATTCAAATATTGAAATTGTTATATCTCAATTAAGCTGTTATCAAGTAATTTAAAAAACTATTTCTTGTCTGTTAATCTGTCATATTTAAATACAATTTTAATACAAAAAACTGTCGTATTTAAATAAAACTGTTATAAAAAATCTGTCATTCGCTTAAAAGTCTGTCATCTACCTTATGAGAGGGGAATACATCTCCCTCTGCTTGACAGGGAGAAGTATCAGGTGGCAATACAAAAATGTTATTTAATGAAAAATGCAAAATTTAAATCTTTTTAAGTTTCAACTCAATTGTCTATTTTTTTTTCACAGATCTTCATTCTACCACCATTACTTGTTATATCATTGAGCGACTGAAATCTCGAAACTACATAAATCGTTGATTCGTTTCATCATCCGGTCCATTTCCTTTGCTAGCGTTTGATCATCATCATCATTTCGGTCAGATCATCATCCTCACCTTTGATACTCTATCTCCCTCTTCAATCCCTATCACACCCTCGAAACCTTGTCGGAATTACCAATCAACAACAAGATGCGTGAATTAGCAAGGGAATTATAAGCCTCTTACCATTCGTTGTCGTTACCCATTCATCTTCAGTGTCTCAATCAAAAATCACGCTCTTCAGAAGCCATCGCCTCCATCTAGCACACACAATAAAAAATTTTATGCTGAGATTACTCGGAAGAGCTTGCGAAAATTCTCTGTACTGGATACTTTCTCCAGTGGCAAGAGTCAAAACCCTAATCTCTCTCATAAATGGAATTCTGCTCCGTACTCTGTTTGAATCGGAAGTTGTCTCTGTGCTTGAGCTTCATTTGATTCAGGTTTGCCCCCGGTGAGAAGAGATGCAGAGTCACATACGATTATGATGCCAACCACATCTAAAGGGAAGAAGGTCATGGTAGCATCTACGAAATTGATCTTCAAGTTTCAAGTAAGCCTCTCTGTCTTCCTACGTAGTTTCCAAATTGATTTTGTATTTCTTTGTATGCTCATACTCAGCAAACGAACAATCACATTTAAAAAAAGGACAAGTTTTAAAATTGCCTTCTTTTGATTCACATGCATCACTTTCACTAAAAGAATTGTACTTCATCCATAGAATTTATTTCGGGTTGTATATATATGTGTCATGAAATTCAAGTCTGTGAATGAAAGTGGCTACCTTCAAGTTAATAAGAACTCTATACAGTCTCTGAGATAATTTTGTATCATTAGTTTATTTTAGAGATTCCCAGAAAATACGGTGGACAAAACAAATTCCAAAGTTTGTGTGTGTCATTTGCTTTTCATTATTTGGTCTCTGCTGATTGATTTCTAAAATCAATAGACTAAATAATGTGGCAGGAGAAAAGATGGATTTTGTGGCTGAAGAACTAGATACAGTTAATAGGGTTCAAAACATCAGTGATATGGCATGTAGCTCAATCCCAAACCAGGTACTAAAATATATCTTACAAATCATGAAGAAGTTTCATGTCATTTAGTTTAATAGCCAACCAAGTTAGCGTCCTCAAATGATCTATATTTTTTATGTTAGATTGTTTGTAGATTTTCGAGTAGATTTTGGTTTTTGTTTTTCAAAAACCAAATTTTTAGCTAATCATAATTTTGAAAAAAATGATTCCCTAACTTATAGGAAAACTAGTTTCTTAATGGTTTTACACTTTTCTACATAAAAACCAGAATCTATATTTCTTGGGTTTTTGTTTCTTTTTGCCCTGATCTAATTTTTTTCTTTTACACACATATTTTTCTTTTTGAACAAAAATTTTTTTTTACCATATAGTTTCTTATATAAGGTATAAACTTCATAAATCCCCAATTCCTATCATCTATACTATTAAAACATGAAACATTATAGAAAAAATCTTTTGTACCGTGTTATATTACGATTTTTGCCATTGATCCTACTTAATTTTTCAAGAGTCTCATTAAGACAAAATTGTCATTTGCAAATGTGAACAAATATGCAAGATATGCAAGATATTGAAAAATACAAGTGATATTAAAAAAAGTCTAATTTCAAAAACCAAAAATATATTCTAAAATTTAATTTTCGTAATCTAAATACTAATTATATATAGGATCAAAATCTTTCAATAAAGATATTCTCTTGATTTCAAATCTTAAAATATATAATAAATCTAGAAATCTTAACAATAAATTTTAACTACAATTAATACATTTAAACATATCTTAAATAATTATCTAAAATAAAAATATATTTTTATGATATTTTTGATTGTATATTTTTTTTAAACATTGTAATTAACATTAATTAACAAAATTATCAATTAATATTAATATATGTAATAAATTAATGATTTAATTTTGATCTTCTAAATTTACAAATATAAATTATTAAAAGATTAAGGACAGGCCAGAATCTAGTTTACTATTAAGCACACAACAATTTATAAAATAATTTTATGTGTAAACAATTTATGAAATAATTTGAACTTGTTTGTTTAAAAAAAATTATATATGAAATAATTTTATGTCCAATTTTTATTGATAATTTTTTCTGTTATTTTCTATTATTTCAATTGAAAATAATGTTTTTATGAACAAAATCTATATATTTATAAAAATTAATATGTTTACATTAGTAAGCTTATATTTTTATTTTATCAAGTTTAACATTATAAACAAAACTAATAACTCCAATATAGTCAAAAACCAAAAACTAAATAAATTACCATTCTGACGTTTTAAAAATTAAAATCTACAGAAAAATCAAAAACCAAAAATTGAAAAGCCAAAATCTAAAAATCAAAAACTAAAAGCCAAAAACCAAAAACTAAAATCTAAAAACCATGTAAATAATCACCTAAGTCTTTGGTTGAATTCTGGATTGTCTACATAAACTTTTGTCAACATACTTTATTTTATTTTAATGTAATTGCATCAAGTTGTAAGATATTGTACTGGTTTTGTTTGTGATAAGCTCCATAGGTGTTATATTCGAAGGAAGAAGAAGGAAGTGGAGTCAACAGATGCAGTTGACCATTAACAGTAGCTAATGCTGAGCTGCAAGAATGAAGAGTTTTCATTGGTTTAATTCTTTGTTATGACGTGTTAGTATAAAAGGATAGTAAACTTGTATTGTGAGAGTTAGCTTTTGAATAGTGAAGTGTGAGACTTGTGGAGAGGATTCGGGTTATGCCGATGAGTCTCGTTTCTCTGTAACTCGTACGTTCAGTTTTGTTGTGAGAATTCATATCTAAACTCTATCAGTTTGATATTATAGGAATGGAAAGAAAAAAGCCACGACCATGATGATATGTTTTTCTTTGTTGCAGTGTCTCTGGTATGTAAGCTTTGAAACATTTTTCAGTCTGGTTCTAGCATAGATAAAAGTTGGGAATGCTATAAAACTTCGAGATACAATCGTTAGGGACTTTGTCGTAGCCTTAATAGAAAAATGGCTTCTTACTCTACTCAACATGTCTATATTATTAACATGAATTTAACTTCTTCAAAAATTTGTACACAATTTTGAAAACAAAAAACACATTTGCGATCGCACATAATCATTTGTTACTAATGTAAAGAAAGGGGCTTGATGGCTTAATTTCTGAAAACTAAGCAATCATATAGGTTCTTTCACCAGTTGACTATACCGAAGTGCTCTTTCTCAGTAGGCCTGAGTGCTTAGGCTTGGATAAACATGTCGTTTTTATGGTGTTCGAAGTACCATATACTGGAGAAATGGTTATTTAACAGGTTTTAGGCGATGAGCTTTAAAGTGTACATGCTCATAAGAAAGGTCTCTCCTTTCTGTGGTGGTGCCAAGGTATGTTCCGCAATCATATCCCAATAAACTGATGTCTTCTTTGGTTTTTCTAATGCGTTGCCCTTTTCTTGGTATCTTACGCATGCTTTTCTTTCTGCAATTCATGGTGAACGGTTAAATAGACATCCCTTGGAAATATATGTCCGAAGTTTCAATTCTTACTCTTCCCTTACTGCTGGTTAATTTGGGGGTTGAGTCAAGTTTGACGTGAGAACCAGTGAAATATGCCACAAAAACTTAAACAAGCCATTTTTCACATGAGGTCATTCCTAGAAGCAGCATGGTGGACTAAAGCATTGGCCGTGCCTGAAATTTAGCAACCAATAGAGAAGAATATAGAAGAATATGATAGTGTTTTAACCGATGTTGAAACACAAATTGATTTCAGCAATGTTTTTATAAATTAATTGTGTCCTTTCTTTTTCATTTTATTTGGAGCATTCCAAGAGTGGGTTAATTTATAAATACTGAATTCATTTGTTTGATATATGAGTAACGATACCTTAAACTCTATAAACAGAAAAATAAAGAAATTTTGAGCCAGATTATTAGACCATCTATTCAATATCAAAAGCAACCAGAGAGTAAAACAAAAACCAAAAATTCAAAGAAAAACTTCATTGAGGTTTTTGCAAATAGGTATATTTTATCATCTTGAAGCTACATTTTCAAGGGCGAGAATAGCGAAACACTTTTGTGCAAGGTCCCACAGCCAGTGATCACCCGGCGAGTCCGATCTCTGCTTTACGCCACACGCGGATTTACTCTGCCAAGACCATCTTCAAGATGTACCTTGTTGCCGACGTCTTGATCGAAGAGAAGCTTGCTGTATAGTCTTGTGCAGATGCGCACAGCGGGATGACGGATCAAGGACTGGCTGGCTGAGCGGAAGGCGTAAGGGCCAGATTCAATTGTCTGATAGAATTGGTGAAAAATGAGGAACCTCTTCGGAAAGGCGAGACCCTTGTCTTCCATATGTGTGACGTAGATGTCGCAGAGGCCCACTATGGTGATGGCGTACTTCTTTCCTCCAACAAAGAAATAAAGTGATGCCTCGTCAGCTACCAGATCCTATGGGTTGGCGTAGTGTAGCATCGCTGTCGTTAGCCACTGGCGAGTGAGCTCAAGGTAGAGGACATCAGTCTCCAGAGCAAAACCCATGAACTTGGCGCTGAGGAGAATGTCGAAAGCCTCCTTGTCTATTCCCAGCCTCTTCAATGTATCCGTGCACATAAACCGTGTAGGTTCTATCTTAACGCCCGGCAGCGCATTGTAGTAGAGGCAATCTGTTTGGTCCCACTCTACATCGGAGTGCAGCGGGATGCGGCCATCCGGAGGCTCGAAACGTTCCCCTTCGGCGTGTGGCCGTGCTGCGATTTCAGCATCAGCTTGGGCCGAGGTGCTTGCCCTGTTGCCTTTCCGGTTCGTGTAGCGGATGTTCTGGGGCGGCATTGTTTACAAAAAACACAAGAAACCAATCGAGAAGGAGCTTTACACAAATGGAATCCACAAATTTCAGCCAATAATTTTTGTCCCATCAAAGTTCAAGCATATAAAGCACATTGTGACTCATTCAATGAGTAAAACATCTCAACACCAATCCGACATAAAACACGATTTTCACCATTGATGAATATTCAAGCTTTTTCCAAATATTGTATGTGACAACTCCGAGCTCAATTCAAGCTATAATCACACAAATCATCATGAAAAACACCAAGGACAGTTCACACCAAGCAGGTCAGAGAGAGAGAGAGAGAGAGCACAAAACCTCAAATGCCAATGTTGGGCCGCGACTGTAAAAAAGGTTTTCAAATTAATACATTTGCTTGTTTTCTAAATCGATGGCAAATATGGAATCAGAGCAAAAAATCCGAGTAGGTTAGGCTAAAAATCACTCAATTTGGTTGAGTTTTGCAAAAGTTAGGATTTGAGCTAAAACCAAAGAGAGAACTGAGGTGGTGTCGCGAGGAAGAAGAAGAAGCGGGAGAGAGAGGGGTTGTTTTTGAATCGGTTCAGTTAGGGTTAAACCCAAATAAATTGGAAAATTTTGACTGAAAACCAATCTAAAACAACCAGAAAACTTCCCTGGTCGGGAATTTTGGAGCACCCGAAAGGAGCATGTGCTCTGTTTGTGGCTGGGGTGATCTTTTCGAGTGATTTACGCCTGTAGGACCCTGAGAGAGAAATGAACATGTGCTCCATTTGGGTTTCGGGTGCTCTGTTCGCCTGGAGCACCCAAGAATGCCCCGGAACACGTGCTCCGGTCAGGTGCTCCCTTCTCCTTCTTCACCTGATGCCTATAAACACCTTAGGCCTGTTTTTATTTTTATTTTTAGGCAATGAAAACTGAAGCCAAAAGTTAGAATACAAAAAAAAAAAAAAATTTGAATGTTGGAGATTCTTACCGGTGGGTTACCTCCCACCAAGCGCTTGGTTTAAGTCACTAGGTTGACTTGGTTAGACATTTAGGCTTGAGGAGGATCACCAAAGGGAAATGCTTCACCTTGTGCGAAATGAGAGTCAACGAGATATAACTTAATCCGCTGACCATTGACAACAAACTCTCCCCCATTGGTGTCCAGCAACACGACAGCTCCATAAAGTTAAACCTCATTGATTGTGAATGGTCCAGACCATCTTGATCTCAACTTTCCAGGAAACAGCTTTAACCAAGAGTTAAACTTCAAGCTTTCAAAGATCTTGTTTCACACCATTCTTTTCAGGAAGCTTTCAAAGATCTTGTTTATGAAGTGGGATCCTTCATCACTAATGACCACTCTAGGTACACCAAACATTGGAATATGATAGATTTAAACATCTTGATCACCACTCTTGCATCATTTGTGGGACTTGCCAAAACTTCAACCCATTTGGACACATAGTCCACAGCCGCTAAGATATACTCATTCCCAAAAGATGATGGGAATGGTCCCATCAAATCAATCCCCCACAGATCAAAAACTTCAACTTCCAAGATGAAGTTTTGTAGCATTACATTCCTCTTGCTTATACTGCCTTGTCTTTGGCATGAATCATACCTAGACACAAATTGCTGAGTATCTCTAAACATAGTTGGCCACCAATATTCTGCTTTTAGCACCTTAGAGACTATCTTGACTGTGGCAACATGCCCAGCATATGAGGAACCATGGCAGGGGTACAAGATTTATGGGATTTCCACTTCATCTACACATCTTCTGAATACCCTATCAGTGCAGTGCTTGTATAGGTAAGGCTCATCCCAAAAGTAGTGCCTTATATCTTTCAAGAATTTCTTCTTCTTCTTGCCCACGAATTCCTTGGGTTCTTACTCAGCAGCAATGTAGTTGTCTATCTCTCTTAATCAGGGTAACTTTGTATGTAGTGCCCTATCGATTTGACTGTAGAAATTGGTCGGAGCAGGTGCTCCAAAACAGAGCAGGTGCTCCACGACCTGGCACACGTTCAACATAGATTTCTTCTTGGTGCAGCGTACGTAACGGGTTTGTAGCTCGATCAAGAGATCTGTTGAAATCTCTTGAGACCTACTCACTCAACTAAGAGATTGGGAGATCTCGTAGGACCGACTTCTTTATTTTTATGAAGCTAATCTAATCAAAGCAAGGAAATAAGAGAAGTTCTCTTAATATTAATTATATCAAATCTGCCTCTTACAAAGAACTAAGTGAAACCTTATATAGGTGAGAGGATGGTAAGAAAAAAGGAAAACCAATTTAGAAAAGGACAAAAATAACCGACATTAGTCCTAATCCTAAAAAGAATAGAAAAATCTAAAATAAGGAAAGTTCTTTAAAGCTGTTAAGGCGGTGCTGCATCAGGTCTCTCCGGGTTGGAAAGATTCGTCCGCGAATCGCGTAACAGATCATCAGTAAGGTACCGTGAGAGATACTTTACGTTGAACACGTCAGAAGTGGTCATACCAGGAAGAAGACATAGGCGATAAGCGTTATCATTTATTCGTTCAAGCACCTCAAAGAGGGCCAATCTTCTTGGCTTTCAACTTGTTGTAATCTCGTGCTGGCATCTGATCTTTGGTAAGGACAGCACAAACAAGATTTCCGACCTCAAAAATAAGTCGTCGACGTTTCGTATCAGCCGCAGCTTTGTAATTTTGAGCCGAGGTCGCCAAGTTACCTGTAGTAAGGTTGTGAATATGTTGAATGTCGTCAACAAAGTCAGCAGCAGTTCCATGAGAACGTGTACAATCAGGGAGGGAAGAGAGATCAACCGAGCACGAGGGGAGAGACCATAAATAACCTGGAAAGGACTAAAACCCGAACTACAGTTAACGGCATGGTTATGAGAAAATTCAGCCTGAGGTAAATGTGTATTCCAATTCTTAATTTTCTCGCCCACCAAACAACGAAGACGATTGCCAAGAGAGCAATTTGTAACTTCTGTTTGGCCATCCGTTTACAGATGATATGCATAGCTTATATCAAGGCTTGTATTCAACATCTTCCACAAAGATCGCCAAAAATGTCCAAGAAAACGTGAATCCCTATCCGAAACTATTGAAGATGGTAGACCATGGCGACGATAAATCTCACGGAAGAACAGAGTGCCCACTTGAACAGCATCACTAGTACGCTTGCATGGTATAAAATGAACAATTTTTGAAAGGCGATCTACAACAACAAAGATCGAATCAAAACCCTTTTGGATTTCTTGGAAGTCCCATCACAAAATCCATGCTTATATCTCTCCAAGGCTGGGTGGGGATTGGAGGGGCAAATATAGATCGGCATTTGAAGCATGCCCTTTTGATCTTTGATAAGTCACACACCGTTCGACAAACCGTTCAACATCACGGTGTAAAGAGGGCCAAAAATAAGAAGAAACCAACTGAAGTGTGCGGTCACGACCAACATGGCCTCCCGTATGAAGCTCCGAAATGATTTGAAGACGAAGACTACACGCCGGAATGCACAAACGAGAGTTTCGAAACAAAAACCCTTCATGAATTGTATAATGTGAATTTCGGCCGGCCATAGTGTCAGTAGGATATAGATCCATAAACGTACTAAAACGGGGGACAGAGACACGCAGAACTGTGAGGACAGAGTGACGGCGCCTCAATGTGTCCGCCACGCGATTAGATACACCTGAAGTGTGCTTAATCACAAAGGTAAATTGTTGGAGATATGAGACCCAAGAAGCATGTCGAGAAGAAAGCTTCTCTTGACTGGTTAAGTGTTTGAGTGTGTCATGATCAGTGTAGAGTACAAATTCCTTGTGAAATAAGTAATGGACCAAATGTTTAACGGCCTGAACGATCGCATAGAACTCGATATCATATGTGCTATAACGAAAGCGAGCACCAGTTAACTTCTCACTAAAAAAGGCAATGGGGTAGGCGTTGACTTAAGACTGCATCAATCCGGGTCTTAGAAGCACCAGTATGTAATTTAAATACCAAAGAAAAATCAGGTAAGGCCAAAATCGGAGCAGACACAAGCTTTTGTTTGACGGTTTCAAATGAAGTAGTTGCAGCTGGAGTCCAAAGGAATGTGCCATCACGCATACAATCTGTAATAGGGGCCATAAGACTGCTAAACTGTGGAACAAAGCGTCGGTAAAAAGACGCCAACCCATGAATGCTACGAGTTTCAGTTAACGTCTTAGGAATAGGCCGAGAACTTATCGCTGCAACTTTGGCTGGATCAACAGCTAAACCTTGAGAGGAAACAATGTATCCCAAAAAGTGGACCTTCTCAGAACCAAACTCACACTTCTTTATGAGTAGCAAAGAGTTGACTCTTCCGCAAAACTAAGAGGACGTCTCGTAGATGTTGGACGTGATCCTCCCATGTCATGCTGAAGATGAGAATATCATCAAAGTAAATAACGAAAAATTTACCTATAAAGGGACGAAGGGCTTGATTCATAACAGGCATAAATGTGCTAGGAGCGTTAGATAGTCCAAACGGCATCACCAGCCACTCAAATAACCCTTCTCGTGTCTTGAATGCAGTTTTCCATTCATCTCCTGGCCT
>FNXX01000351.1:0-14251 GCA_900108845.1 Iljinskaea planisiliqua | reverse complement strand
ATAAGAGCGTGCCTCCTAGATAATGCATCCGCCACAATGTTCTCCTTGTCCTTCTTGTATTTGATGACGTAAGGGAAGGTCTCAATGAACTCCATTCACTTCGCATGCCTCCTTTTGAGTGTGGTCTGTCCTCTTAGGTGCTTAAGCGTCTCGTGATCTGTATGGACAACAATTTTTTGGACAAAAGATAATGTTGCCAAACCTCTAAACATCTTACCAACGCATACAGCTCCTTGTCGTAGGTGGGATAGTTGAATGAAGCTCCACTGAGCTTTTCACTGAAGAAAGCAATCGGCTTGCCTCCTTGGGTCAGCACTCCTCCAATACCTGTTCCAGATGCATCATATTCTATTTCAAAAGTTTGGTTAAAGTTTGGGAGTACCAGAACCGTTATGAGTGAGGCTCTGTTTGAGTTTCTGGAAGGCTTCCTCTTTAGCCGGTCCCCAGCTAAATGGGACATTCTTCTTGATGACCGCGATAAGAGGTGCGGCTATGGTGCTGAAGTCCCTCACAAACCGCCTACAGAAGCTGGCCAGCCCATGGAAGCTCCAGACATGTCCGATCGTGGTAGGAGTGGACCATTCTTGGATCGCCTTGATCTTCTCATCATCACCCTTAAACCCTGCGAGCTTACAATAAATCCTAGGAAAACAACTTGATCAGTACAAAAGATGCATTTCTTGAGGTTCGCATATAGGTTTTCCGTTCTAAGCGTGACTAAGACCTGTTCAAGATGATTAATATGGTCTTCTAGACAGGTATTATAGACAAGGATATCATCGAAGTACACTACCACAACTTACAGATTTAGGCTCTCTGAACATGGTTCATGAGCCGCATGAAAGTACTTGGGGCGTTGGTGAGGCCGAAAGGCATTACCAACCACTCGTGCAGTCCACGTTTGTTTTGAAGGCAGTCTTCCACTCGTCGCCTTCCTTCATTCGAACCTGGTGGTATCCACTCCTTAGATCGATCTTGGAGAAGATGGTCGCTCCATTGAATTCGTCCAGTAAGTCGTCAAGCCATGGGATGGGATGCCGGTATTTGATGGTGATGTTGTTGATGACCCGACAATCAACACACATACGCCAAAATCCATCCTTCTTGGGCACAAGGATTACGGGCACGGCACAAGGACTCAGGCTTTCGCGGATGTAGCCTTTGGAAATCAGATCATGGACTTGTCGTTCTAGCTCTTTGGCCTCCTCAGGGTTGATCCGGTACGCAGCTCGGTTCAGTAAGGGTGCTCCAAGTAAGAGGTCGATCTGGTGCTCAATTCCTCGGACCGGAGGTTAGCCAAGTGGGATCACCACAGGGAACACGTCCTAGAACTGTTCCAACAGCTTCTTGACCGCGGGTGGTAGTGGTGTTTCTCCCTCAGAGCCTGAAATCATACCCTCCTTAAAGATCATCAGTAACACCGTTTCTTGCATCACAAGGAATTTACAAATAGCACTGGGTGTTACGTATAGGTTGACCTTACTTACATTGTCCTCCTTGGCTCCCTTGTTCATTGCCTTCTGAAGTTTGAAAACTTCTTGTGGTGCGAGTGGGGAAAGGTTGTGCTTCTTGTTTTTATGCATGAAGCTGTAGTAGTTTGTCCGGCCATTTTGGAGAGTCTCCTTGTCAAATTTCCACGGTCGCCCTAACAAGATGTGGCCAGCCTGCATAGGGACAACATCACATAGAACCTGATCGGAGTACTTACCGATACTAAATGGCACTTGGACTTTTTCGCTGATCCTTAGCTCCACTTTGTCATCGAGCCATTGGAGTCTGTATGGTCGGGGATGCTTGGTTAGGAAGACCGAGCTTGTCTACTAGGTACCTGCTTGCCATGTTAGTACAGGACCCTCCATCTATAATGAGACTACATGCCTTAGCCGCTACGCTACATCTTGTGTGAAAGATGTTTTCCCTCTGAATTGTGTCTGGATCGTATAAGGCGCTAAGGGCTCGCCTGGTAACCAGAATCGCTCCAACCTCGGGATAGTCGTCACTTCTTCTTCGGATTAACCTGGTCCGGTGGAGCCTCGTCTTCAGACTCATATTCTTCGTTGTCACGGAGTACCATGACCCGTTGGTTCGGGCACTCCCTCGCATAGTGCCCTTTACCCTGATATTTGAAACAGGTAATATCTCGGGCTCTGATGTTTGGAAATTTACCTGGTGCGGTCACGGGCTTTGGGGTCCCAGGGTGATCTTCTGGTCCGGTCCTCAACGACGGCCGACTTCCCTTGACGGCTGTGAATTCCAGTTTGGTTTGGCCCGGTTCATAGCGGTTTCCCTTCCGCTTGATGTGTTGCTCCACTTGGATTGCTACGTGTAGCAACTCGTCCAGGTCGTTGTAGGTCTGTCTCTCCACCTAGCGGACGATGCGATCTTGGAGCCCATCCAAGAATTAGGCCATGAGAGTCTCGACTGAATCGTTGGCCTCCAGCCGGTTCTTAAGAGTCTCAAACTCTTCAAAGTATTCTTCCACTGACCGGTTTCCTTGACTCAGTTTTCGGAACCTCTTCTGAAGATCCCTGTGGAAAGAAACAGGCACGTACCTTTTTAGGAGGTGGAAGCTCATGTCAACCCACGAGGTGATTGGATGAAGATGCCATCTCCTCCGTTCAGCCACCTCTCGGTCCCACCAGGCCAACGCGTTTTCCGTGAGATGGGCCGCGTCTAGGGTCGCCTTTCGTGCATCAGAGTAGTTGTAGTACTCAAAGATGTACTCCATTCACCTTTTCCAGTCCAGGTATGCCTCCGGGTTGATTTCCCTGCAAAAGTAGGAGGCGTTAGTTTAAGATCCTTACGTTGCCAAGGTGGATCTTCCTCAGAGTCCATGTTCCTGTCCCGGTCGTTCCCAGTATCGTGATGGTCACACGTACGGTCGTTCCTGGTTTGGTCGGGTGCTGGTGGTGGCCGGATGTCCCTTGTACGTTCGCGGGTACTCTGCGTGTCCGATGTGTCATCATCTTCTGCTCGGCGTTGTTCCAGCCAGTCGAAACATTCCTGCATAGTCTGGAGGTCGGCTAGGATCTGACTCAAGGCGTCGTCACTTGTGCTTCCCATCGGTTCCTGAAACAACCATAAGATCAAGTATAGTATGGGTTTCTAATGAAAGTGACAAAAATAGAATCGACAGATCACTTGAACCGCTAGCAAGACTAAACCAAAAATTTCAATGCAATATCTAGTTACTAAGAGATGGCAATCGAATCAACTTAAAAGGAAAGTAAGGATGCAAATTTTTTTTTGATAAACGATTATGGAAAGTTCTTAATGTACAGAAACCCTAGTCAGAATACTACAGGTTTTAGGCGGCTATGGCAGAGACAGTAGTTCACAAAAGCAAGTACTATCCTAGCACAAATCCTTAACACGATCAACCTAGCACAAACGATTGAAGCAGACGATAAAGAAGCAAACAAATGTTCTTGTTTTTTTAAAAAATGAAACAGAAACAAATCGCAAGAACTAAAAACCAAAAGAGAGAAGCAAAGGTAAGATACAAACTGATTTCCGAGCCTAGGCTCTGATACCAGATGATGTAGGCACAAACGGGTGGTCCTACTTTGGAGTGGAGGTTGTGATCCGAACAACTGGCCGAAGGGCTCTCTTTGCTTGGAAGTCACGGATGGAAGTTTCTTGGCTGGCCGACAGGCTCTCTCCAAGTAACTCAATGGATGGTATGGATGAAGGGGATGGAAGGACACCACACAAGAATGAGGATCTTTGTGATAAGTCAAAACTGACACTTCAAGGATTCTCACACAAGAAGCTAAGCGGCTAGGGTTTCAGAAGAAAACTCAGGTATTTTATTATTGGAAGGCAAAAGGTGAATACAGACTGAGTGTGAGACTTTATTAAATAGTCCTGCAGCCTTGACCTACTTGGGTCGAAAACATAAAATTAAAGAAAGGCCTAACACTTGGATGAAATTGCTAACAAGTCCCTAAAAGAAAAAGAAAGAAAGAAACAAAAGAAAAAGAAAGAAAACCTGCAAGAACCACAAAAAGAAAACTCGTTAAATGAATCGTAATTCACGAGCTTACCGTGGGTTGAACTCGGGTGGATGGCTCAGGGTGGAGTAGTCTTGGACCGTCTAATCGACGGTGGAGTTTGCTTGTTCCATCCCATGCATGAAGGCTGATATGCTGAGCAATCACTTGAAGAACTGGCAAGAATGAATGGTCTAGGAACTGGTAGTTGGTCTGGCTGGTTCCATGGTATGGCCCGAGGCGGGTTGGATTCTTCTACTGGTCCGGTTGGGATTTCTTTGAGTATCTCCTTGTTGAGTAACCTTCCTTTGAGTTCTTCATTCTCAATTAGAGTGATTAGACTTTCGAGGTGTTGATTGAACTCTTCTTGTAAATTCCTTGTTCCAGACCACGTCTGTGGTGTGTTTTTCATGATCGGCACGGTAACCTCCATCTCCCTTCCGGATGGTTCTTCGGGTGAGCCTTTGGTCGTGGCTTTATCACTTATAAACTGAGAAGTCATCCATGATGAATTCCATGAAATCTTCAATCATATCTGTGAAAATAGACATCATACATCGCTGGAATGTGGCAGGAGCATTACAAAGTCCAATTGGCATTCTGCGAAATGCAAAATTGCCATAGGGAAAAGTAAATGTGGTCTTCTCTTGGTCATGTGGACGGATAGGAATCTGAAAGAAAAATGAGTATCCATCGAGGAAGCAGTAATATGGGTGGTTTGCTAACCTCTCCAGAATCTGATCAATTGATAAAGGCCGTGTTGGGATGATGAACAAACCGCTGGTCATATGACACTCTCGGCTGGTCATATGACACTCTCGGCTGGTCCGAATGATGGTCGAAGGGGACGTTGGTGGAACCAAAACAATTGGCCGTATGACTCACTTTGCTGAGGTTGGTCGGATAAGTGATGGAAGTGTTGGTGGAATGATGGTCGCCACAAAGTTGGTGATGAGACTTTGATAAGACACGAATTGGGGCTTTGGAATCTCTCCTTGGCCGCCAGCAGTTCAGACAAGAACTAAGTTTTTCTTTGCTAAGAAGAAGTGTGATATTTTATTGATAGTAGGTTAAAAATACACGGATGTGAGAGGTGACCCTAATAGATGGGTCTGAGCAGATTTTACCTTCTAGGAGACTTAAAGAAAAAATACAATATCCGACGCTAAGGAAAAGAAAAACAAGTTAAACACAAATAATCTAACTAATTGGCGAAACTGATCCTGAAAGGCAAGAAGATACATTAGTCGGAATAAGGAAAAATAGGAATGAATGCTTACCTTAGTTACTCGGATGTGAGACTTGATGCACAAGGTGTAGTCTTGGGTCTTCGTGACTTATGTGCTCTGCTTGGGCCTTAGGTGGGCATGATGGTGAAAATGGTTCGAGCCTGACCCTCTTGAATGAAATCCAATGGCTCGGCCGGTTGAATTATAGTTGTGGAAGCAAGATCTGATCTGGCCAGAATGTCTGGACCGGAAGTGACCTCAACCGAATCGTCTTGGTCCAAGGTTTGAATTTGAGCAATGGCTAAGAGTTGCGAGTGGGCAGCGTGGTCCTCGTGGGCTTGAAGCCTTAGGAGCTGTTCCACGGCCTTGTTAAATTGCTCTCGGAGTACCTTGGTTCCGGACCGTGTGCGTGGACCCTGTCGGACAACATGAATTTGGGCTTCTTGGGTCACAGCCGGCTCTATGTCCTCATCATCCTCTCCTGTTGAGAAGGTTCTGACCTAAAAACAGAATCATCTGTATGGAAATAAGCTAAGTCAGTAACATTAAAGGTAGGAGAAATGGCTAACTCACCTGGCAGCTCCAGCATGTAGGCATTGTTGTTGATTTTCTCCAAGGCTTTGAATGGATCGTCATCTCGAGGTGTAAGTTTGGACTTCTATTTGGTAGGAAAAAAAATTGTGTCTCATGTGTAGCCAAACCCAATCTCCGGGTTCAAACTTATACTTCTCTTTTTTCTTCTCTATGTTCTCTTCGACTCGTTGTTGTAGCTTTTTAACGAAGTCGGCCTTAGCTTCCCCTTCAATGCTGGTGTAGATAGCCTGCAGCAGTTGTGCAAGATCTAATGGGGTCAATGGATTAAACCCGTACACAACCTCAAACGGCAAGTGGTTAGTAGTAGAGTGGGTGGCATGGTTATAAGCGAATTAAATTAATGATAAACAACTCAACCAATTCTTTAGGTTTCTTACCGAACGTAGCTCTCAGTAAAGTCGAGAGTGCCTGGTTTACTACCTCGGTCTGCCCATCGGTTTGGGGATGGCAAGTGGTGGAAAAGAGGAGTTTCGTCCCCAAGCTTCTTCCACAATGTCTTGCAGAAGTGGCTGAGAAACTTAGTGTCGCGGTCCAGACGAATAGTCCTCG
This sequence comes from Iljinskaea planisiliqua, assembly GCA_900108845.1. Lineage (NCBI taxonomy): Eukaryota > Viridiplantae > Streptophyta > Magnoliopsida > Brassicales > Brassicaceae > Iljinskaea > Iljinskaea planisiliqua. The sequence goes on along the minus strand of FNXX01000351.1, from coordinate 7,887 downwards.
TAATGCCATGCAAACGAACCACTTCCTTGAAGATGAGATTGTCGGTTTGGGTCGCATCGTTAGACTTGCTACATGGGATGAACTGGGCCATCTTGGAAAACCTGTCAACTACAACAAAGATGGAATCCTTGTGTTTGATCTTGGGCAATCCCAGTACAAAGTCCATAGAAATGTCCACCCATGGTGCGTTAGATATTGGTAATGGCATGTAAAAACCGTGTGGATGTAACCTGAATTTTGCCTTAAGGCCAGTGATGCATTTGGCGCATAGTCTCTCCACATCTCTCTTCATATGCGGCTAATAGAAGTGCTCGGTCAGGATACTTAGAGTCTTTTCTCGGTCGAAATGCCCCATTACACCTCCTCTGTGGGCCTCTCTAGTGATTAGCTCATGCATGGATCCTTGCGGAATGCAAAGTCTTTTGTCTCGGAATAGGTATCCGTTTTACTGATAGTATGGTCCAAATTCGCCTTTGGTGGTGTCCTTGAAGGTCCCCTGAAAGTCCTGGTCGGCTGCGTCATGATCCTTGATGTGCTTGAATCCCATGACTTTGGCCTCCATAACGGAAATGAGAGTGTATATCCGGGAAAGTGCATCCGCGACCACATTCTCCTTCTCTTTTTTGTATTTGATCACGTATGGGAAGGTCTCCACGAACTCTAACCATCGGGTATGCCTCTTCTTGATTCTGGTCTGGCCCCGTAAATGTTTAAGTGTCTCGTAATCGGTATGGATGGTGAACTCCTTGGATAAGAGGTAATGCTGCCAAGTCTCAAGCGATCGTACCAAGGCAAAGAGCTCATAGTTGTAGGTGGGATAATTGAGTGAAACCCCGCTTAACTTCTCGCTGAAGTAAGCCACTGGTCGGCATCCTTGAGTTAAAACCGCGCCGATGCCGGTCCCTGATACATCACATTCAACTTCAAACATTTTATCACAATCCAGAAATACAAGTACCAGTGCATGTGTCAAGCTCTCCTTGAGCTTGTTGAACGCGGCCTCTTGAGCTAGACCCATGCGAAAGTAGTGTTCTTCTTGATCTGCGAGGTCAAGGGTGCGTCTATGGTACTGAAGTCCTTGACAAATCGTCGTTAGAAACTGACCAGCCCATGGAAACTCCTAACATGGCCGATTATTGATGGTGTGGGCCATTCCTGGATCGCTTTGATTTTCTCCTAGTCTACCTTAAGCCCCTGCAAACTTACAACAAATCCTAGGAAAACCAACTGATCAGTGCAAAACACATATTTCTTAAGGTTCGTGTAAGATCCTGCCATCTAAGCGTTTTTAGCACTTGTTCCAGATGCCTAAGATGATCGTCTAAGATATGACTATAGAGGAGAATGTCATCAAAGTATACCAAGACAAACTTACAGATGTAAGACCTGATGATGTGGTTCATGAGACGTATGAAAGTGGATGGTGCATTGGTAATCCCGAAAGACATAACCAACCACTCGTAAAGACTCCTCTTGGGCTTGAAGGCAGTCTTCCACTTGTCTCCTTCCTTCATTCTTACCTGGTGGTACCCACTCTTCAAATCTATTTTCGAGAAGATGTGGAACCGATGAGCTCATCAAACATGTCGTCAAGCCTCTCGATCGGATGTCGGTACTTGATGGTGATGTTGTTGATGTATGAGCTCTTTTACAATTTTCACCTAATATTCTAATACAATAAAAAAGAATACATCTGCTTTTTTTGGTGTAGATTTACATCCTTATATCATCATCAATGAAACGATGAATTCTGAAAATTATTTAGCAGTAGATCAGTTAAATAAAAAAAAAGCGTCACTATCGTTTTACTGTAGTTCACATTATTAGAAAGTAAGAAGCAAGAAATTTAAAGAAAAATATTGAGTTCATAGGAATAAATTTCCGTTTTTCGATGAGAAGGTAAATAATTTTTTTTTACTCTAAAACAATATTATATATTATTATAAAAATAAAATTATTTCAATACACGAAAATAATAAGTTATGTACATCTTTCTCTTCTAGAAAAGCTTGGAAGTGGACTATGTGAAGTAAATCTTATTGAAATTTGCATCATATTTTATAAAATAAGTTAAAATATTTTAAGGAAAAGCTTGGTTTTTAAAGTTAGTTATTAATATGATCGTGCCACGTGACAGTAAAATATTTTAAGATTTTGACATGTGTCAGATGATTCCTAGAAAAAAGAATATTACTTAAAAAGAAGGGGGAATTGCTGATTTTAACCCATTATTTGGTTTTGAATGCAAATCTAGACCCCTTATTGGACATTCGACAAAAGTAACCCGTAGGAGTAGTGAAATTACCAGTTTCTCCCTAACTACCAAACAAAAAAAACGAAATGAAAAATGACCCTTATAACCCTTGAGAAGTCTACGTTTAAATAGTAGACTTCATAAGTAGACTTTTAAATGAAGTCTACTCCGTGATTTTATCTTAAATTTTAATTATAAAATTTATAAAAATTAATTTGATAAATTTTTTAAAAATTAAGTTGATAAAAAATTGTATACATAAATATCACATACGTAATTATCACCTATATAAAATAAAATTTCATAAAAATCGGTCATTTTAAACAAATAAAGTTTCCATATCATGTAAGAGTATAATAGTAGACTTCATAACTTCTAAATGAAGTCTACTCAGTGATTAAATCTTCGATTTTAATTATAAAATTTTTAAAAATTAATTTGATAAAAAAATTTGTATACATAAATATCGCATACGTAATTATCACCTATATAAAATAAAATTTCAAAAAAAATCAGTCATTTTAAACAAAGAAAATTTTCATATCATGTAAAAGTATAATAGTACACTTCATAACTTCTAAATGAAGTCTACTCCGTGGTTAAATCTTAGATTTTAATTATAAAATTTTTAAAAATTAATTTGATAAAAAAATTTTATTCATAAATATCACATATGTAATTATCACCTATATAAAATAAAATTTCATAAAAATCGGTCATTTTAAGGGAACGAAGATAAATGATGGTAGAAACCAAATACATGTAAGGTTTGATATGGATAGATAGCATGGTTATGGTTTTGATAAAAAGAAATTTATATAAATAAGAGTTTAATATTACATTTAAGCTTATTTGGAAAACAAAATTAAGAATATAATGATGAGTAAATTGTTTAATGTTAGAATTTATTTAACTTATTAATTTAGGAGTTAGGGGTGTACTGTTCATTCAAGGTTTAAGGCGAGGAAGACTTCGTCATGAAGTCTGTGTCACTTCAAATTAGTAGACTTCATGTGAAGTCATTCAAATTATTAAGGCGGAAAACAAAATTAAAATAGGTGGGAAAAAAATTAAATAGGCGGGAAACAAAATTAATTTAATAATTTTACCACAACCCTAATTTAAAACGAGGCTCTATTTTTTTTTCTTTTTCTCCATTCCTCTTCCACATTACCATAGCCTGTCTCTCTAGATTTCTTCTTTATCCATTTTTATTCATATATTTTTTTTTTAAATTTGTCAATCTCTTCTAATCCTTTTTTTTTCTTAGAAAAAGAATAATGATACATGTGTATGTTCATATATCTGGGTTTTGATTGCTTCTATTTTTTTTTCAAAATGTTTGATTTGGATAGGATGAAGAAGTTGAGATGGAGGATATAGTAGTCCAAGAACAAGAACCAATTTTGAGAGTTTAATTTTTCAACATGCGACAACAAGAAGACTGTGCGAAGAAGAAGATTGATTCTTTACATCCATCAGTTTCAAGGTTAATAAAGTTTAACATCTCTCTTTCTCTTTTTATTTAAATATTTAGAAAGAAAGATCTGAGTATTTTTTTTTTTCTACAGATCTCAAGAAGAAGGTTGTGCGAAGAAGAAGATTGATTCTTTACATCTATCAGTTTCAAGGTTAATAAAGTTTAACCTCTCTCTTTCTCTTTTTTATTTAAATTTTTAGAAAGAAAGATCTGAGTATTTTTTTTTTTTTTTGTTTCTAATCTCAAGAAGAGACAAAGAAGCTGAAACCATCGATTACAAGAAAGAGAATTCATTGTGAAGTCTACTCTGCTGACTTCATATAGAAGTCTACTACTGTAGGATTTTTTTTCAAAGTTGTAATTGTAGCATATTTAGAATGAATTTTTAAGATTTTCTTGTTCATGTGTTAGTTTCAGCCAACCTACTTGCTTGTGTGAGAGTTTTGACATGTTTATTTGTAATATGCATGACTAAATCAATTTTCTTGTTTCATTTTGCATTTAACTCACTAGTAGTAGACTTCAAAATGAAGTCTATTTAATTTCGTTTCCCGCCTATTTAATTTCGTTTCCCGCTTATTTAATTTCGTTTCCCGCTTATTTAATTTCGTTTCCCGCCTATTTAATTTTGCTTCCCGCCTTTAATAATTTGAATTTCAGACTTCACTGTGAAGTCTACTCTGCTGATTTCCCTGTGAAGTCTACTCTACGGACTTCATATAGAAGTCTACTACCATATGATTTTATCAAACTTGTAACTGTAGCATATTTTGAATGAGTTTTAAAAAATTTCTTGTTCATGTGTTAATTTTAGCCAAACTTACTTGCTTGTGTGTGAGTTGGTGGTTAACAAAAAAAAACACAATGACAAGAAACTAATCTCATAAACACACATGACCATATTCATTGTTCGAGTATTACAAACTGTTCTCAGATAAAAACACAAGATATTTCTAATTAAACAAATTCAACAGAGGAGAAGTATCATCTTCATGTAGGAGAAAAGCCCAGAGTTGCATAACCATCATTCAGCTTTGTATAGGATTTTGTTGGCACCAATGGCGATCTTATATACATAGGTAAAAATAAGTCATAAGATCACTGCAATACAAATAGAGTTGTAACTAGTGTTAAAATTCGAATCAAAATACAAAGATTGGATGCAAACAAAGATAAACAGAATTTGACAGAAGGAAATGACGCATGAACAAGAAAACCTTAAAATTAATTCTAAATATGCTACAACTACAACTTTGAAAAAAATCCTACAGTAGTAGACTTCTATATGAAGTCAACAGAGTAGACTTCACAATGAAGTCTGAAATTCAAATTATTAAAGGCGAGAAGTAAAATTAAATAGGCGGGAAACGAAATTAAATAAGCGGGAAACGAAATTAAATAGGTGGGAAACGAAATTAAATACTAGTGAGTTAACTGCAAAATGAAACAAGAAAATTGATTCAGTCATGCATATTACAAATAAACATGTCAAACTCTCACACAAGTAAGTAGGTTGACTAAAACCAACGCATGAACAAGAAAATCTTAAAAATTCGATATAAATATACTATAATTACAACTTTAATAAAATTCTATGTAGTAGACTTCTATATGAAGTCATCCGTGTAGTAGACTTCTCTTTGAGGTCTAACGAGTAGACTCCAAATGACGTCTACTACAAGTCACCTAGTTGCAATATGAAACAAGAAAACTGATTCAACAATGCATATAACAAATAAACATGTGAAACTCACACACAAAGCAAGTAGGTAGGCTAAAACCAACACATGAACAAGAAAATTTTAAAAATTCGTTATAAATATGCTATAATTACAACTTTAATAAAATCATTACGTAGTAGACTTCTTAGAGAAGTCTAACGAGTAGACTACAAATGACGTCTACTCTCCCGGGTTACTTTTGCAATTGACAATTAACGAAGCAGGTTTCACTAGACGTCTACTCGGGCGAGTAGATGTCTAGAGAAGTCTGCATTCGTTAATTGCCAATTGCAAAAGTAGACTTCAATTGAAGTCTACTCCAAAAAATGGGTCAGTTTTGCAATTGACCAAACTTTGACTTTCCGAGTAGACTTCTCCAAGAAGTCTACTGCTCAGTAAAGTCTAGTGAAGTCTACTCGTTTAGTTCTGGTGTTGACCAAATTTGCGATTAAATTAATAGTAGACTTCGCAGTCTACTGTCTCAGTAGACGGCTAGTGAATCTACTATTTAAATGATATTATTGCTTAATGTTTTGATGTTTTCGTCAACCCCAAAAGTAACCTCAGTAGACGTCACCCGAAGTCTACTATAAAAGCAAAATCTGGTCAAATGCAATATTAACTCGCTTAAAAGTAGATTCTCGAGTAGACTTCTCCGAAAAGTCCACCTTTTGGTCAAATGCAAAACTAACTTGGCCACTACGAGTACGACGTGTCCTCTATTTTTTTCTTACCAAAGCAAATATAGTAGACTGCAAATGAAGTCTACTAGCCAAATGGTCAAATGCAAAACTACTACCTATGCTTTGACTAGTAGACGTTAAATGAAAGTCTACTTCCGCGAAACAGATGGAAAAACCCAGAAAATCATGTTTGAATTACCTGAATCTGGTTTTTAGCTTCGTCCGACTGTCAAAAACTGTGAGGCTGACCACCACCAAAGAAACCAGACTCTATGTATGCAAGAATCATCTATTATGCACATATAAAAGGGTCTGAAATTTGGAAAATTGAATTTAGGAGTTTTAGAGATGAAAATCAAGAGAAAATGGCGAAAATTGAGTTGGCGAATTCAAATGGTGAGTTTTAAGAGGTTAAATTGTGGTGGGTAGAGCATTAAGAGCTTTCAGATCTGGTTGTTAATGGTGGTTGGAAGAATTGATGTCGATGACATTTTCGTGAATAAGTGAAGAATATGAGGATGTGTTTGTCTTTGTCATTTTCGAAATAAATCAAATATATTCATAAGTAATGGCAAAGTAATGGCATTTTCGCGAATTATCAGATCTACCAAGGTTAGAAGGGAGACAATGTGGCGTTTGTTGGAGAGAAAAAATGGAGGGTTACATTTGCAATTAACATCAAATTATAGGTCATTTTTGCAAATACCCCTTGTAATGTAGACCTAGAGAGTTGGGTATGGGCTACATGTACGTCGTGAGTGGCAAACTCTCAAAGTGATCTGACGAATAACAGTCCTGGTGTCTTTTGTTATAAGTTTTTCTAATGGTGCTCTAAAGGTGATGTAAAGAATTATGTTCGTGAGTATAACGATAAAAGATGGGTGTTAGTTTTCATTAGAAGTTGAAGGCCAAAACTTTGTATGGTATTTGATTTAAAGAAAGGATTGTTGGTATATCAATCTAAGTCCTATATCATAAGTTTAGAAAATATTGTCTAGTATATAAGTAATGTCTAACTCTGACTCGTACAAAGTTTTCTGTAAAACAACACGATATCTTACGAAAGCGACACTATATTTTGGAAGAAATATCCGAAGACAAAAGACGTAGCTTTTAAATTCGAATACTTATATGGAACATAGTTTCCACTCGGAGGTTACGAAATCTATCTCGAAAAATATGAAGTCAAGTTCGGGTGATCGGAAGAAAGTTATTTGGAAATTCTCGGAAGACAATGTCCAGCTTGGCAATGATCAACATTTCATCTCGGCCAAAAGTCTTTCTCAGGGAATGCACAAAGATTTAATTAGTAAAATACACAAAGATTCAGCTCGGCAAGTGTTGTTTTCTCAGTGCATCTCGGCCAAGGCATCTTCTCATCTGTGATTCATCTCGGCCCAAGCTCTATTTAATCTCGGCCAGCTGGTGTGAGTTCATCTCGGCTCGGGCTGCATTTCGTTTCATTCAGATTTCATCTCGACCGAGGTTCGATTTCATCTCGCCCAAGATTAAATTTCATCTCGGCCAACGCTTGGATTCATCTCAGCCAAGATGAATTGCTCGATTTGGTCTTGGCCGGGATGAATTTTCATCCCAGCCGCGCTTGCATGATGTTGGCCGAGATGAATCTTAATTTCAGCCATGCTTGTTTGGTGTTGGCTGAGATGAATTTCATATCTTCCTTGTTTGATTTCATTTCGAGTTTCTTGAAACACCCCCACCCGGATCCCCGATCCAGATCAGTTGTCC
>FNXX01000073.1:0-71310 GCA_900108845.1 Iljinskaea planisiliqua | reverse complement strand
AAAGGAATTGCATGTCCCCAAATGCATAAAACTGAACTTTAATGAGTAAGAATGTCCATAACAGTGAATACCACTAGAAATGTGCATTGTAGGCGCCTAAATCAATTACACCAAAAAGAGGAATCTGGAAATCAAATGAGTCCCATGAAGATCAGAAAAAGAACTTCATGGCTCCAAATGCATAAAACAGAATTTTAAAGAGTAAGAATGGTCATAACAATGAATACCACAAGAAATGTGCATTGTGGGACTCCTAAATGAGGAATGAGAAGCATATATATTGTTTCTCATTCATTGGGAGACACCGTTAATCAACCAAATCAATTACATCGAAAACAGGAATCTGGAACTAAAATGAGTATCATGAAGATCAGAAAAGGAACTTCATGTCTCCAAATGCATAAAACTGAAATTTAATGAGTAAGAATGACCATAACAATGAATACCACTAGAAATGTGCATTGTAGGGCGCCTAAATGAGGATTGAGAAGCATATATACCTTGTTTCTCATTCATTGGGAGACACCGTTAATCAACAAAATCAATTACACTAAAAAGAGGAATCTGAAACAAATATGAGTCCATGAAGATCAGAAAAGGAACTTCATGTCCCCAAATGCATAAAACAGAATTTTAAAAAGTAAGAATGATATAACAATGAATACCACTAGAATTATGCATTGTGGGACTCCTAAATGAGGAATGATAAGCATATATACATTGTTTCTCATTCATTGGGGGACACCACTATTCAACTAAATCAATTACACCAAAAATAGGAATCTGGAACTAAAATGAGTCTCATGAAGATCAGAAAAGGAATTGCATGTCCCCAAATGCATAAAACTGAACTTTAATGAGTAAGAATGTCCATAACAGTGAATACCACTAGAAATGTGCATTGTAGGGCGCCTAAATCAATTACACCAAAAAGAGGAATCTGGAAATCAAATGAGTCCCATGAAGATCAGAAAAAGAACTTCATGGCTCCAAATGCATAAAACAGAATTTTAAAGAGTAAGAATGGTCATAACAATGAATACCACAAGAAATGTGCATTGTGGGACTCCTAAATGAGGAATGAGAAGCATATATATTGTTTCTCATTCATTGGGAGACACCGTTAATCAACCAAATCAATTACACGAAAACAGGAATCTGGAACTAAAATGAGTATCATGAAGATCAGAAAAGGAACTTCATGTCTCCAAATGCATAAAACTGAAATTTAATGAGTAAGAATGACCATAACAATGAATACCACTAGAAATGTGCATTGTAGGGCGCCTAAATGAGGATTGAGAAGCATATATACCTTGTTTCTCATTCATTGGGAGACACCGTTAATCAACAAAATCAATTACACTAAAAAGAGGAATCTGAAACAAATATGAGTCCCATGAAGATCAGAAAAGGAACTTCATGTCCCCAAATGCATAAAACAGAATTTTAAAAAGTAAGAATGATCATAACAATGAATACCACTAGAATTATGCATTGTGGGACTCCTAAATGAGGAATGATAAGCATATATACATTGTTTCTCATTCATTGGGGGACACCACTATTCAACTAAATCAATTACACCAAAAATAGGAATCTGGAACTAAAATGAGTCTCATGAAGATCAGAAAAGGAATTGCATGTCCCCAAATGCATAAAACTGAACTTTAATGAGTAAGAATGTCCATAACAGTGAATACCACTAGAAATGTGCATTGTAGGGCGCCTAAATCAATTACACCAAAAAGAGGAATCTGGAAATCAAATGAGTCCCATGAAGATCAGAAAAAGAACTTCATGGCTCCAAATGCATAAAACAGAATTTTAAAGAGTAAGAATGGTCATAACAATGAATACCACAAGAAATGTGCATTGTGGGACTCCTAAATGAGGAATGAGAAGCATATATACATTGTTTCTCATTCATTGGGAGACACCGTTAATCAACCAAATCAATTACATCGAAAACAGGAATCTGGAACTAAAATGAGTATCATGAAGATCAGAAAAGGAACTTCATGTCTCCAAATGCATAAAACTGAAATTTAATGAGTAAGAATGACCATAACAATGAATACCACTAGAAATGTGCATTGTAGGGCGCCTAAATGAGGATTGAGAAGCATATATACCTTGTTTCTCATTCATTGGGAGACACCGTTAATCAACAAAATCAATTACACTAAAAGAGGAATCTGAAACAAATATGAGTCCCATGAAGATCAGAAAAGGAACTTCATGTCCCCAAATGCATAAAACAGAATTTTAAAAAGTAAGAATGATCATAACAATGAATACCACTAGAATTATGCATTGTGGGACTCCTAAATGAGGAATAAGAAGCATATATACATTGTTTCTCATTCATTGGGGGACACCACTATTCAACCAAATCAATTACACCAAAAATAGGAATCTGGAACTAAAATGAGTTCTCATGAAGATCAGAAAAGGAATTGCATGTCCCCAAATGCATAAAACTGAACTTTAATGAGTAAGAATGTCCATAACAGTGAATACCACTAGATATGTGCATTGTAGGGTGCCTAAATCAATTACACCAAAAAGAGGAATATGGAAATCAAATGAGTCCCATGAAGATCAGAAAAAGAACTTCATGGCTCCAAATGCATAAAACAGAATTTTAAAGAGTATGAATGGTCATAACAATGAATACCACAAGAAATGTGCATTGTGGGACTCCTAAATGAGGAATGAGAAGCATATATACATTGTTTCTCATTCATTTGGGGGACACCACTATTCAACCAAATCAATTACACCAAAAAATAGGAATCTGGAACTAAAATGAGTCTCATTAAGATCAGAAAAGGAATTGCATGTCCCCAAATGCATAAAACTGAACTTTAATGAGTAAAAAATGTCTATAACAGTGAATACCACTAGAAATGTGCATTGTAGGGCGCCTAAATCAATTACACCAAAAAGAGGAATCTGGAAATCAAATGAGTCCCATGAAGATCAGAAAAAGAACTTCATGGCTCCAAATGCATAAAAACAGAATTTTAAAGAGTAAGAATGGTCATAACAATGAATACCACAAGAAATGTGCATTGTGGGACTCCCCAATGAGGAATGAGAAGCATATATACATTGTTTCTCATTCATTGGGAACACCGTTAATCAACCAAATCAATTACACCGAAAACAGGAATCTGGAACTAAAATGAGTATCATGAAGATCAGAAAAGGAACTTCATGTCTCCAAATGCATAAAACTGAAATTTAATGAGTAAGAATGACCATAACAATGAATACCACTAGAAATGTGCATTGTAGGCGCCTAAATGAGGATTGAGAAGCATATATACCTTGTTTCTCATTCATTGGGAGACACCGTTAATCAACAAAATCAATTACACTAAAAAGAGGAATCTGAAACAAATATGAGTCCCATGAAGATCAGAAAAAGGAACTTCATGTCCCCAAATGCATAAAACAGAATTTTAAAAAGTAAGAATGATCATAACAATGAATACCACTAGAATTATGCATTGTGGGACTCCTAAATGAGGAATGATAAGCATATATACATTGTTTCTCATTCATTGGGGGACACCACTATTCAACCAAATCAATTACACCAAAAATAGGAATCTGGAACTAAAATGAGTCTCATGAAGATCAGAAAAGGAATTGCATGTCCCCAAATGCATTAAAACTGAACTTTAATGAGTAAGAATGTCCATAACAGTGAATACCACTAGAAATGTGCATTGTAGGGCGCCTAAATCAATTACACCAAAAGAGGAATCTGGAAATCAAATGAGTCCCATGAAGATCAGAAAAAGAACTTCATGGCTCCAAATGCATAAAACAGAATTTTAAAGAGTAAGAATGGTCATAACAATGAATACCACAAGAAATGTGCATTGTGGGACTCCCAAATGAGGAATGAGAAGCATATATACATTGTTTCTCATTCATTGGGAAACACCGTTAATCAAACCAAATCAATTACACCGAAAACTGGAATCTGGAACTAAAATGAGTATCATGAAGATCAGAAAAGGAACTTCATGTCTCCAAATGCATAAAACTGAAATTTAATGAGTAAGAATGACCATAACAATGAATACCATTAGAAATGTGCATTGTAGGACGCCTAAATGAGGATTGAGAAGCATATATACCTTGTTTCTCATTCATTGGGAGACACCGTTAATCAACAAAATCAATTACACTAAAAAGAGGAATCTGAAACAAATATGAGTCCCATGAAGATCAGAAAAGGAATTTCATGTCCCCAAATGCATAAAACTGAACTTTAATGAGTAAGAATGTCCATAACAGTGAATACCACTAGATATGTGCATTGTAGGGCGCCTAAATCAATTACACCAAAAAGAGGAATCTGGAAATCAAATGAGTCCCATGAAGATCAGAAAAAGAACTTCATGGCTCCAAATGCATAAAACAGAATTTTAAAGAGTATGAATGGTCATAACAATGAATACCACAAGAAATGTGCATTGTGGGACTCCTAAATGAGGAATGAGAAGCATATATACATTGTTTCTCATTCATTGGGGGACACCACTATTCAACCAAATCAATTACACCAAAAATAGGAATCTGGAACTAAAATGAGTCTCATGAAGATCAGAAAAGGAATTGCATGTCCCCAAATCCATAAAACTGAAATTTAATGAGTAAGAATGACCATAACAATGAATACCACTAGAAATGTGCATTGTAGGGCGCCTAAATGAGGATTGAGAAGCATATATACCTTGTTTCTCATTCATTGGGAGACACCGTTAATCAACAAAATCAATTACACTAAAAAGAGGAATCTGAAACAAATATGAGTCCCATGAAGATCAGAAAAGGAACTTCATGTCCCCAAATGCATAAAACAGAATTTTAAAAAGTAAGAATGATCATAACAATGAATACCACTAGAATTATGCATTGTGGGACTCCTAAATGAGGAATGATAAGCATATATACATTGTTTCTCATTCATTGGGGGACACCACTATTCAACTAAATCAATTACACCAAAAATAGGAATCTGGAACTAAAATGAGTCTCATGAAGATCAGAAAAGGAATTGCATGTCCCCAAATGCATAAAACTGAACTTTAATGAGTAAGAATGTCCATAACAGTGAATACCACTAGAAATGTGCATTGTAGGGCGCCTAAATCAATTACACCAAAAAGAGGAATCTGGAAATCAAATGAGTCCCATGAAGATCAGAAAAGAACTTCATGGCTCCAAATGCATAAAACAGAATTTTAAAGAGTAAGAATGGTCGTAACAATGAATACCACAAGAAATTTTTATTGTGGGACTCCTAATTGAGGAATGAGAAGCATATATACATTGTTTCTCATTCATTGGGAGACACCGTTAATCAACCAAATCAATTACATCGAAAACAGGAATCTGGAACTAAAATGAGTATCATGAAGATCAGAAAAGGAACTTCATGTCTCCAAATGCATAAAACTGAAATTTAATGAGTAAGAATGACCATAACAATGAATACCACTAGAAATGTGCATTGTAGGGCGCCTAAATGAGGATTGAGAAGCATATATACCTTGTTTCTCATTCATTGGGAGACACCGTTAATCAACAAAATCAATTACACTAAAAAGAGGAATCTGAAACAAATATGAGTCCCATGAAGATCAGAAAAGGAACTTCATGTCCCCAAATGCATAAAACAGAATTTTAAAAAGTAAGAATGATCATAAAAATGAATACCACTAGAATTATGCATTGTGGGACTCCTAAATGAGGAATGATAAGCATATATACATTGTTTCTCATTCATTGGGGGACACCACTATTCAACTAAATCAATTACACCAAAAATAGGAATCTGGAACTAAAATGAGTCTCATGAAGATCAGAAAAGGAATTGCATGTCCCCAAATGCATAAAACTGAACTTTAATGAGTAAGAATGTCCATAACAGTGAATACCACTAGAAATGTGCATTGTAGGGCGCCTAAATCAATTACACCAAAAAGAGGAATCTGGAAATCAAATGAGTCCCATGAAGATCAGAAAAAGAACTTCATGGCTCCAAATGCATAAAACAGAATTTTAAAGAGTAAGAATGGTCATAACAATGAATACCACAAGAAATGTGCATTGTGGGACTCCTAAATGAGGAATGAGAAGCATATATACATTGTTTCTCATTCATTGGGAGACAACGTTAATCAACCAAAATCAATTACATCGAAAACAGGAATCTGGAACTAAAATGAGTATCATGAAGATCAGAAAAGGAACTTCATGTCTCCAAATGCATAAAACTGAAATTTAATGAGTAAGAATGACCATAACAATGAATACCACTAGAAATGTGCATTGTAGGGCGCCTAAATGAGGATTGAGAAGCATATATACCTTGTTTCTCATTCATTGGGAGACACCGTTAATCAACAAAATCAGTTACACTAAAAAGAGGAATCTGAAACAAATATGAGTCCCATGAAGATCAGAAAAGGAACTTCATGTCCCCAAATGCATAAAACAGAATTTTAAAAAGTAAGAATGATCATAACAATGAATACCACTAGAATTATGCATTGTGGGACTCCTAAATGAGGAATAAGAAGCATATATACATTGTTTCTCATTCATTGGGGGACACCACTATTCAACCAAATCAATTACACCAAAAATAGGAATCTGGAACTAAAATGAGTCTCATGAAGATCAGAAAAGGAATTGCATGTCCCCAAATGCATAAAACTGAACTTTAATGAGTAAGAATGTCCATAACAGTGAATACCACTAGATATGTGCATTGTAGGGCGCCTAAATCAATTACACCAAAAAGAGGAATATGGAAATCAAATGAGTCCCATGAAGATCAGAAAAAGAACTTCATGGCTCCAAATGCATAAAACAGAATTTTAAAGAGTATGAATGGTCATAACAATGAATACCACAAGAAATGTGCATTGTGGGACTCCTAAATGAGGAATGAGAAGCATATATACATTGTTTCTCATTCATTGGGGGACACCACTATTCAACCAAATCAATTACACCAAAAATAGGAATCTGGAACTAAAATGAGTCTCATTAAGATCAGAAAAGGAATTGCATGTCCCCAAATGCATAAAACTGAACTTTAATGAGTAAAAATGTCTATAACAGTGAATACCACTAGAAATGTGCATTGTAGGGCGCCTAAATCAATTACACCAAAAAGAGGAATCTGGAAATCAAATGAGTCCCATGAAGATCAGAAAAAGAACTTCATGGCTCCAAATGCATAAAACAGAATTTTAAAGAGTAAGAATGGTCATAACAATGAATACCACAAGAAATGTGCATTGTGGGACTCCCAAATGAGGAATGAGAAGCATATATACATTGTTTCTCATTCATTGGGAAACACCGTTAATCAACCAAATCAATTACACCGAAAACAGGAATCTGGAACTAAAATGAGTATCATGAAGATCAGAAAAGGAACTTCATGTCTCCAAATGCATAAAACTGAAATTTAATGAGTAAGAATGACCATAACAATGAATACCACTAGAAATGTGCATTGTAGGGCGCCTAAATGAGGATTGAGAAGCATATATACCTTGTTTCTCATTCATTGGGAGACACCGTTAATGAACAAAATCAATTACACTAAAAAGAGGAATCTGAAACAAATATGAGTCCCATGAAGATCAGAAAAAGGAACTTCATGTCCCCAAATGCATAAAACAGAATTTTAAAAAGTAAGAATGATCATAACAATGAATACCACTAGAATTATGCATTGTGGGACTCCTAAATGAGGAATGATAAGCATATATACATTGTTTCTCATTCATTGGGGGACACCACTATTCAACCAAATCAATTACACCAAAAATAGGAATCTGGAACTAAAATGAGTCTCATGAAGATCAGAAAAGGAATTGCATGTCCCCAAATGCATAAAACTGAACTTTAATGAGTAAGAATGTCCATAACAGTGAATACCACTAGAAATGTGCATTGTAGGGCGCCTAAATCAATTACACCAAAAAGAGGAATCTGGAAATCAAATGAGTCCCATGAAGATCAGAAAAGAACTTCATGGCTCCAAATGCATAAAACAGAATTTTAAAGAGTAAGAATGGTCATAACAATGAATACCACAAGAAATGTGCATTGTGGGACTCCCAAATGAGGAATGAGAAGCATATATACATTGTTTCTCATTCATTGGGAAACACCGTTAATCAACCAAATCAATTACACCGAAAACAGGAATCTGGAACTAAAATGAGTATCATGAAGATCAGAAAAGGAACTTCATGTCTCCAAATGCATAAAACTGAAATTTAATGAGTAAGAATGACCATAACAATGTATACCATTAGAAATGTGCATTGTAGGACGCCTAAATGAGGATTGAGAAGCATATATACCTTGTTTCTCATTCATTGGGAGACACCGTTAATCAACAAAATCAATTACACTAAAAAGAGGAATCTAAAACAAATATGAGTCCCATGAAGATCAGAAAAGGAATTTCATGTCCCCAAATGCATAAAACTGAACTTTAATGAGTAAGAATGTCCATAACAGTGAATACCACTAGATATGTGCATTGTAGGGCGCCTAAATCAATTACACCAAAAAGAGGAATCTGGAAATCAAATGAGTCCCATGAAGATCAGAAAAAGAACTTCATGGCTCCAAATGCATAAAACAGAATTTTAAAGAGTATGAATGGTCATAACAATGAATACCACAAGAAATGTGCATTGTGGGACTCCTAAATGAGGAATGAGAAGCATATATACATTGTTTCTCATTCATTGGGGGACACCACTATTCAACCAAATCAATTACACCAAAAATAGGAATCTGGAACTAAAATGAGTCTCATGAAGATTAGAAAAGGAATTGCATGTCCCCAAATCCATAAAACTGAACTTTAATGAGTAAGAATGTCTATAACAGTGAATACCACTAGAAATGTGCATTGTAGGGCGCCTAAATCAATTACACCAAAAACAGGAATCTGGAAATCAAATGAGTCCCATGAAGATCAGAAAAAGAACTTCATGGCTCCAAATGCATAAAACAGAATTTTAAAGAGTAAGAATGGTCATAACAATTAATACCACAAGAAATGTGCATTGTGGGACTCCTAAATGAGGAATGATAAGCATATATATATTGTTTCTCATTCATTGGGAGACACCGTTAATCAACCAAATCAATTACACCGAAAACAGGAATCTGGAACTAAAATGAGTATCATGAAGATCAGAAAAGGAACTTCATGTCTCCAAATGCATAAAACTGAAATTTAATGAGTAAGAATGACCATAACAATGAATACCACTAGAAATGTGCATTGTAGGGCGCCTAAATGAGGATTGAGAAGCATATATACCTGGTTTCTCATTCATTGGGAGACACCGTTAATCAACAAAATCAATTACACTAAAAAGAGGAATCTGAAACAAATATGAGTCCCATGAAGATCAGAAAAGTAACTTCATGTCCCCAAATGCATAAAACAGAATTTTAAAAAGTAAGAATGATCATAACAATGAATACCACTAGAATTATGCATTGTGGGACTCCTAAATGAGGAATGATAAGCATATATACATTGTTTCTCATTCATTGGGGGACACCACTATTCAACTAAATCAATTACACCAAAAATAGGAATCTGGAACTAAAATGAGTCTCATGAAGATCAGAAAAGGAATTGCATGTCCCCAAATGCATAAAACTGAACTTTAATGAGTAAGAATGTCCATAACAGTGAATACCACTAGAAATGTGCATTGTAGGGCGCCTAAATCAATTACACCAAAAAGAGGAATCTGGAAATCAAATGAGTCCCATGAAGATCAGAAAAGAACTTCATGGCTCCAAATGCATAAAACAGAACTTTAACTAGTAAGAATGTCCTTAACAGTGAATACCACTAGAAATGTGCATTGTAGGGCGCCTAAATCAATTACACCAAAAAGAGGAATCTGGAAATCAAATGAGTCCCATGAAGATCAGAAAAGAACTTCATGGCTCCAAATGCATAAAACAGAATTTTAAAGAGTAAGAATGGTCATAACAATGAATACCACAAGAAATGTGCATTGTGGGACTCCTAAATGAGGAATGAGAAGCATATATATATTGTTTCTCATTCATTGGGAGACACTGTTAATCAACCAAATCAATTACATCGAAAACAGGAATCTGGAACTAAAATGAGTATCATGAAGATCAGAAAAGGAACTTCATGTCTCCAAATGCATAAAACTGAAATTTAATGAGTAAGAATGACCATAACAATGAATACCACTAGAAATGTGCATTGTAGGGCGCCTAAATGAGGATTGAGAAGCATATATACCTTGTTTCTCATTCATTGGGAGACACCGTTAATCAACAAAATCAATTACACTAAAAAGAGGAATCTGAAACAAATATGAGTCCCATGAAGATCAGAAAAGGAACTTCATGTCCCCAAATGCATAAAATAAAATTTTAAAAAGTAAGAATGATCATAACAATGAATACCACTAGAATTATGCATTGTGGGACTCCTAAATGAGGAATGATAAGCATATATACATTGTTTCTCATTCATTGGGGGACACCACTATTCAACTAAATCAATTACACCAAAAATAGGAATCTGGAACTAAAATGAGTCTCATGAAGATCAGAAAAGGAATTGCATGTCCCCAAATGCATAAAACTGAACTTTAATGAGTAAGAATGTCCATAACAGTGAATACCACTAGAAATGTGCATTGTAGGGCGCCTAAATCAATTACACCAAAAAGAGGAATCTGGAAATCAAATGAGTCCCATGAAGATCAGAAAAGAACTTCATGGCTCCAAATGCATAAAACAGAATTTTAAAGAGTAAGAATGGTCATAACAATGAATACCACAAGAAATGTGCATTGTGGGACTCCTAAATGAGGAATGAGACGCATATATATATTGTTTCTCATTCATTGGGAGACACCGTTAATCAACCAAATCAATTACATCGAAAACAGGAATCTGGAACTAAAATGAGTATCATGAAGATCAGAAAAGGAACTTCATGTCTCCAAATGCATAAAACTGAAATTTAATGAGTAAGAATGACCATAACAATGAATACCACTAGAAATGTGCATTGTAGGGCGCCTAAATGAGGATTGAGAAGCATATATACCTTGTTTCTCATTCATTGGGAGACACCGTTAATCAACAAAATCAATTACACTAAAAAGAGGAATCTGAAACAAATATGAGTCCCATGAAGATCAAAAAAGGAACTTCATGTCCCCAAATGCATAAAACAGAATTTTAAAAAGTAAGAATGATCATAACAATGAATACCACTAGAATTATGCATTGTGGGACTCCTAAATGAGGAATGATAAGCATATATACATTGTTTCTCATTCATTGGGGGACACCACTATTCAACTAAATCAATTACACAAAAAATAGGAATCTGGAACTAAAATGAGTCTCATGAAGATCAGAAAAGGAATTGCATGTCCCCAAATGCATAAAACTGAACTTTAATGAGTAAGAATGTCCATAACAGTGAATACCACTAGAAATGTGCATTGTAGGGCGCCTAAATCAATTACACCAAAAAGAGGAATCTGGAAATCAAATGAGTCCCATGAAGATCAGAAAAGAACTTCATGGCTCCAAATGCATAAAACAGAACTTTAACTAGTAAGAATGTCCATAACAGTGAATACCACTAGAAATGTGCATTGTAGGGCGCCTAAATCAATTACACCAAAAAGAGGAATCTGGAAATCAAATGAGTCCCATGAAGATCAGAAAAGAACTTCATGGCTCCAAATGCATAAAACAGAATTTTAAAGAGTAAGAATGGTCATAACAATGAATACCACAAGAAATGTGCATTGTGGGACTCCTAAATGAGGAATGAGAAGCATATATACATTGTTTCTCATTCATTAGGAGACACCACTATTCAACTAAATCAATTACACCAAAAATAGGAATCTGGAACTAAAATGAGTCTCATGAAGATCAGAAAAGAAATTGCATGTCCCCAAATGCATAAAACTGAACTTTAATGAGTAAGAATGTCCATAACAGTGAATACCACTAGAAATGTGCATTGTAGGGCGCCTAAATCAATTACACCAAAAAGAGGAATCTGGAAATCAAATGAGTCCCATGAAGATCAGAAAAGAACTTCATGGCTCCAAATGCATAAAACAGAATTTTAAAGAGTAAGAATGGTCATAACAATGAATACCACAAGAAATGTGCATTGTGGGACTCCTAAATGAGGAATGAGAAGCATATATACATTGTTTCTCATTCATTGGGAGACACCGTTAATCAACAAAATCAATTACACTAAAAAGAGGAATCAGAAACAAATATGAGTCCCATGAAGATCAGAAAAGGAACTTCATGTCTCCAAATGCATAAAACAGAATTTTAAAAAGTAAGAATGATCATAACAATGAATACCACTAGAATTATGCATTGTGGGACTCCTAAATGAGGAATGATAAGCATATATACATTGTTTCTCATTCATTGGGGGACACCACTATTCAACTAAATCAATTACACCAAAAATAGGAATCTGGAACTAACATGAGTCTCATGAAGATCAGAAAAGGAATTGCATGTCCCCAAATGCATAAAACTGAACTTTAATGAGTAAGAATGTCCATAACAGTGAATACCACTAGAAATGTGCATTGTAGGGCGCCTAAATCAATTACACCAAAAAGAGGAATCTGGAAATCATATGAGTCCCATGAAGATCAGAAAAGAACTTCATGGCTCCAAATGCATAAAACAGAATTTTAAAGAGTAAGAATGGCCATAACAATGAATACCACAAGAAATGTGCATTGTGGGACTCCTAAATGAGGAATGAGAAGCATATATATATTGTTTCTCATTCATTGGGAGACACCGTTAATCAACCAAATCAATTACATCGAAAACAGGAATCTGGAACTAAAATGAGTATCATGAAGATCAGAAAAGGAACTTCATGTCTCCAAATGCATAAAACTGAAATTTAATGAGTAAGAATGACCATAACAATGAATACCACTAGAAATGTGCATTGTAGGGCGCCTAAATGAGGATTGAGAAGCATATATACCTGGTTTCTCATTCATTGGGAGACACCGTTAATCAACAAAATCAATTACACAAAAAGAGGAATCTGAAACAAATATGAGTCCCATGAAGATCAGAAAAGGAACTTCATGTCCCCAAATGCATAAACAGAATTTTAAAAAGTAAGAATGATCATAACAATGAATACCACTAGAATTATGCATTGTGGGACTCCTAAATGAGGAATGATAAGCATATATACATTGTTTCTCATTCATTGGGGGACACCACTATTCAACTAAATCAATTACACCAAAAATAGGAATCTGGAACTAAAATGAGTCTCATGAAGATCAGAAAAGGAATTGCATGTCCCCAAATGCATAAAACTGAACTTTAATGAGTAAGAATGTCCATAACAGTGAATACCACTAGAAATGTGCATTGTAGGGCGCCTAAATCAATTACACCAAAAAGAGGAATCTGGAAATCAAATGGGTCCCATGAAGATCAGAAAAGAACTTCATGGCTCCAAATGCATAAAACAGAATTTTAAAGAGTATGAATGGTCATAACAATGAATACCACAAGAAATGTGCATTGTGGGACTCCTAAATGAGGAATGAGAAGCATATATACATTGTTTCTCATTCATTGGGAGACACCACTATTCAACCAAATCAATTACACCAAAAATAGGAATCTGGAACTAAAATGAGTCTCATTAAGATCAGAAAAGGAATTGCATGTCCCCAAATGCATAAAACTGAACTTTAATGAGTAAGAATGTCTATAACAGTGAATACCACTAGAAATGTGCATTGTAGGGCGCCTAAATCAATTACACCAAAAAGAGGAATCTGGAAATCAAATGAGTCCCATGAAGATCAGAAAAAGAACTTCATGGCTCCAAATGCATAAAACAGAATTTTAAAGAGTAAGAATGTCATAACAATGAATACCACTAGAAATGTGCATTGTGGGACTCCTAAATGAGGATTGAGAAGCATATATACATTGTTTCTCATTCATTGGGGGACACCACTAATCAACCAAATCAATTACATCAAAAATAGGAATCTGGAACAAAATGAGTCTCATGAAGATCAGAAAAGGAATTGCATGTCCCCAAATGCATAAAACTGAACTTTAATGAGTAAGAATGTCCATAACAGTGAATACCACTAGAAATGTGCATTGTAGGGCGCCTAAATCAATTACACCAAAAAGAGGAATCTGGAAATCAATATGAGTCCCATGAAGATCAGAAAAGAACTTCATGGCTCCAAATGCATAAAACAGAATTTTAAAGAGTAAGAATGTCATAACAATGAATACCACAAGAAATGTGCATTGTGGGACTCCTAAATGAGGAATGAGAAGCATATATACATTGTTTCTCATTCATTGGGAGACACCGTTAATCAACCAAATCAATTACACCAAAAAAGGAATCTGGAACTAAAATGAGTCTCATGAAGATCAGAAAAGGAATTGCATGTCCCCAAATGCATAAAACTGAACTTTAATGAGTAAGAATGTCCATAACAATGAATACCACTAGAAATGTGCATTGTAGGGCGCCTAAATGAGATTGAGAAGCATATATACCTTGTTTCTCATTCATTGGGAGACACGGTTAATTAACCAAATCAATTACACCAAAAAGAGGAATCTGGAACAAAATGAGTCCCATGAAGGTCAGAAAAGGAACTTCATGTCCCGAAATGCATAAAACAGAATTTTAAAAAGTAAGAATGTCATAACAATGAATACCACTAGAATTATGCATTTGGGACTCCTAAATGAGGAATGAGAAGCATATATACATTGTTTCTCATTCATTGGGGGACACCACTAATCAACCAAATCAATTAATCAAAAATAGGAATCTGGAACTAAAATGAGTCTCATGAAGATCAGAAAAGGAATTGCATGTCCCCAAATGCATAAAACTGAACTTTAATGAGTAAGAATGTCCATAACAGTGAATACCACTAGAAATGTGCATTGTAGGGCGCCTAAATCAATTACACCAAAAAGAGGAATCTGGAAATCAAATGAGTCCCAGGAAGATCAGAAAAGAACTTCATGGCTCCAAATGCATAAAACAGAATTTTAAAGAGTAAGAATGGTCATAACAATGAATACCACTAGAATTATGCAGTGTAGGAATCCTATATGAGGAATGAGAAGCATATATACATTGTTTCTCATTAATTGGGAGACACCGTTAATCAACCAAATCAATTACATCGAAGACAGGAATCTGGAACTAAAATGAGTATCATGAAGATCAGAAAAGGAACTTCATGTCTCCAAATGCATAAAACTGAAATTTAATGAGTAAGAATGACCATAACAATGAATACCACTAGAAATGTGCATTGTAGGGCGCCTAAATGAGGATTGAGAAGCATATATACCTTGTTTCTCATTCATTGGGAGACACCGTTAATCAATAAAATCAATTACACTAAAAAGAGGAATCTGAAACAAATATGAGTCCCATGAAGATCAGAAAAGGAACTTCATGTCCCCAAATGCATAAAACAGAATTTTAAAAAGTAATATTGATCATAAAAATGAATACCACTAGAATTATGCATTGTGGGACTCCTAAATGAGGAATGATAAGCATATATACATTGTTTCTCATTCATTGGGGGACACCACTATTCAACTAAATCAATTACACCAAAAATAGGAATCTGGAACTAAAATGAGTCTCATGAAGATCAGAAAAGGAATTGCATGTCCCCAAATGCATAAAACTGAACTTTAATGAGTAAGAATGTCCATAACAGTGAATACCACTAGAAATGTGCATTGTAGGGCGCCTAAATCAATTACACCAAAAAGAGGAATCTGGAAATCAAATGAGTCCCATGAAGATCAGAAAAAGAACTTCATGGCTCCAAATGCATAAAACAGAATTTTAAAGAGTAAGAATGGTCATAACAATGAATACCACAAGAAATGTGCATTGTGGGACTCCTAAATGAGGAATGAGAAGCATATATATATTGTTTCTCATTCATTGGGAGACACCGTTAATCAACCAAATCAATTACATCGAAAACAGGAATCTGGAACTAAAATGAGTATCATGAAGATCAGAAAAGGAACTTCATGTCTCCAAATGCATAAAACTGAAATTTAATGAGTAAGAATGACCATAACAATGAATACCACTAGAAATGTGCATTGTAGGGCGCCTAAATGAGGATTGAGAAGCATATATACCTTGTTTCTCATTCATTGGGAGACACCGTTAATCAACAAAATCAATTACACTAAAAAGAGGAATCTGAAACAAATATGAGTCCCATGAAGATCAGAAAAGGAACTTCATGTCCCCAAATGCATAAAACAGAATTTTAAAAAGTAAGAATGATTATAACAATGAATACCACTAGAATTATGCATTGTGGGACTTCTAAATGAGGAATGATAAGCATATATACATTGTTTCTCATTCATTGGGAGACACCACTAATCAACGAAATCAATTACACCAAAAATAGGAATCTGGAACTAAAATTAGTCTCATGAAGATCAGAAAAGGAATTGCATGTCCCCAAATGCATAAAACTGAACTTTAATGAGTAAGAATGTCCATAACAATGAATACCACTAGATATATGCATTGTAGGGCGCCTAAATCAATTACACCAAAAGGAGGTATCTAGAAATCAAATGAGTCCCATGAAGATCAGAAAAAGAACTTCATGGCTCCAAATGCATAAAACAGTATTTTCAAGAGTAAGAATGGTCATAACAATGAATACCAGAAGAAATGTGCATTGTGGAACTCCTAAATGAGGAATGAGAAGCATATATACATTGTTTCTCATTTATTGGGAGACACCGTTAATCAACCAAAATCAATTACATCGAAAACAGGAATCTGGAACTAAAATGAGTATCATGAAGATCAGAAAAGGAACTTCATGTCTCCAAATGCATAAAACTGAAATTTAATGAGTAAGAATGACTATAACAATGAATACCACTAGAAATGTGCATTGTAGGGCGCCTAAATGAGGATTGAGAAGCATATATACCTTGTTTCTCATTCATTGGGAGACACCGTTAATCAACAAAATCAATTACACCGAAAATAGGAATCTGGAACTAAAATGAGTGTCATGAGGATCAGAAAATGAATTGCATGTCCCCAAATGCATAAAACTGAACTTTAATGAGTAAGAATGTCCATAACAATGAATACCACTAGAAATGTGCATTGTAGGGCGCCAAAATGAGGATTGAGAAGCAAATATACCTTGTTTCTCATTCATTGGATGACGCCGTTAAATTAACCAAATCAATTACACCAAAAAGAGGAATCTGGAACAAAAATGAGTCCCATGATGGTCAGAAAAGGAATTTCATGTCCCAAAATGCATAAAACAGAATTTTAAAAAGTAAGAATGGCCAGAACAATAAATACCACTAGGAATATGCATTGCAAGACTCCTAAATGAGGAATGAGAAGAATATATAAATTGTTTCTCATTCATTGGGAGACACCGTTAATCAACCAAATCAATTAAATCGAAAACAGGAATCTGGAACTAAAATGAGTATCATGAAGATCAGAAAAGGAACTTCATGTCTCCAAATGCATAAAACTGAAATTTAATGAGTAAGAATGACCATAACAATGAATACCACTAGAAATGTGCATTGTACGGCGCCTAAATGAGGATTGAGAAGCATATATACCTTGTTTCTCATTCATTGGGAGACACCGTTAATCAACAAAATCAATTACACTAAAATGAGTAATCTGAAACAAATATGAGTCCCATGAAGATCAGAAAAGGAACTTCATGTCCCAAAATGCATAAAACAGAATTTCAAAAAGTAAGAATGGTCATAACAATGAATACCACTAGAATTATGCATTGTGGGACTCCTAAATGAGGA
Organism: Iljinskaea planisiliqua; assembly: GCA_900108845.1. Classification (NCBI taxonomy): domain Eukaryota; kingdom Viridiplantae; phylum Streptophyta; class Magnoliopsida; order Brassicales; family Brassicaceae; genus Iljinskaea; species Iljinskaea planisiliqua. The sequence continues at coordinate 53,283 of FNXX01000073.1, read as the reverse complement.
ATGAGAAGCATATATACATTGTTTCTCATTCATTGGGGGACACCATTAACCAACCAAATCAATTACACCAAAAATAGGAATCTGGAACTAAAATGAGCCTTATGAAGATCAGAAAGGGAATTGCATGTCCCCAAATGCATAAAACTGAACTTTAATGAGTAAGAATGTCCATAACAATGAATACCACTAGAAATGTGCATTGTAGGGCGCCTAAATGAGGATTGAGAAGCATATATACCTTGTTTCTCATTCATTGGAAGACACTGTTAATTAACCAAATCAATTACACCAAAAAGAGGAATCTGGAACAAAATGAGTCCCATGAAGGTCAGAAAAGGAACTTCATGTCCCGAAATGCATAAAACAAAATTTTAAAAAGTAAGAATGGTCATAACAATGAATACCACTAGAATTATGCGTTGTGGGACTCCTAAATGAGGAATGAGAAGCATATATACGTTGTTTCTCATTCATTGGGGGACACCACTATTCAACCAAATCAATTACACCAAAAATAGGAATCTGGAACTAAAATGAGTCTCATGAAGATCAGAAAAGGAATTGCATGTCCGCAAATGCATAAAACTGAACTTTAATAAGTAAGAATGTCCATAACAGTGAATACCACTAGAAATGTGTATTGTAGGGCGCCTAAATCAATTAAACCAAAAAGAGGAATCTGGAAATCAAATGAGTCCCATGAAGATAAGAAAAAGAACTTCATGACTCCAAATGCATAAAACAGAATTTTAAAGAGTAAGAATGGTTATGAATACCACAAGAAATGTGCATTGTGGGACTCCTAAATGAGGAGTGAGAAGCATATATACATTGTTTCTCATTCATTGGGGGACACCACTAATCAACGAAATCAATTACACCAAAAATAGGAATCTGGAACTAAAATGAGTCTCATGAAGATCAGAAAAGGAATTGCATGTCCCCAAATGCATAAAACTGAACTTTAATGAGTAAGAATGTCCATAACAATGAATACCACTAGAAATATGCATTGTAGGGCGCCTAAATCAATTACACCAAAAGGAGGTATCTGGAAATCAAATGAGTCCCATGAAGATCAGAAAAAGAGCTTCATGGCTCCAAATGCATAAAACAGAATTTTAAAGAGTATGAATGGTCATAACAATGAATACCACAAGAAATGTGCATTGTGGGACTCCTAAATGAGGAATGAGAAGAATATATACATTTTTTCTCATTCATTGGGAGACAACGTTAATCAACCAAAATCAATTACATCGAAAACAGGAATCTGGAACTAAAATGAGTATCATGAAGATCAGAAAAGGAACTTCATGTCTCCAAATGCATAAAACTGAAATTTAATGAGTAAGAATTACCATAACAATGAATACCACTAGAAATGTGCATTGTAGGGCGCCTAAATGAGGATTGAGAAGCATATATACCTTGTTTCTCATTCATTGGGAGACACCGTTAATCAACAAAATCAGTTACACCAAAAAGAGGAATCTGAAACAAATATGAGTCCCATGAAGATCAGAAAAGGAACTTCATGTCCCCAAATGCATAAAACAGAATTTTAAAAAGTAAGAATGATCATAACAATGAATACCACTAGAATTATGCATTGTGGGACTCCTAAATGAGGAATGAGAAGCATATATATATTGTTTCTCATTCATTGGGAGACACCGTTAATCAACCAAATCAATTACACCGAAAACAGGAATCTGGAACTAAAATGAGTATCATGAAGATCAGAAAAGGAACTTCATGTCTCCAAATGCATAAAACTGAAATTTAATGAGTAAGAATGACCATAACAATGAATACCACTAGAAATGTGCATTGTAGGGCGCCTAAATGAGGATTGAGAAGCATATATACATTGTTTCTCATTCATTGGGGGACACCACTATTCAACTAAATCAATTACACCAAAAATAGGAATCTGGAACTAAAATGAGTCTCATGAAGATCAGAAAAGGAATTGCATGTCCCCAAATGCATAAAACTGAACTTTAATGAGTAAGAATGTCCATAACAGTGAATACCACTAGAAATGTGCATTGTAGGGCGCCTAAATCAATTACACCAAAAAGAGGAATCTGGAAATCAAATGAGTCCCATGAAGATCAGAAAAAGAACTTCATGGCTCCAAATGCATAAAACAGAATTTTAAAGAGTATGAATGGTCATAACAATGAATACCACCAGAAATGTGCATTGTGGGACTCCTAAATGAGGAATGAGAAGAATATATACATTGTTTCTCATTCATTGGGAGACAACGTTAATCAACCAAAATCAATTACATCGAAAACAGGAATCTGGAACTAAAATGAGTATCATGAAGATCAGAAAAGGAACTTCATGTCTCCAAATGCATAAAACTGAAATTTAATGAGTAAGAATGACCATAACAATGAATACCACTAGAAATGTGCATTGTAGGGCGCCTAAATGAGGATTGAGAAGCATATATACCTTGTTTCTCATTCATTGGGAGACACCGTTAATCAACAAAATCAGTTACACTAAAAAGAGGAATCTGAAACAAATATGAGTCCCATGAAGATCAGAAAAGGAACTTCATTTCCCCAAATGCATAAAACAGAATTTTAAAAAGTAAGAATGATCATAACAATGAATACCACTAGAATTATGCATTGTGGGACTCCTAAATGAGGAATAAGAAGCATATATACATTGTTTCTCATTCATTGGGGGACACCACTATTCAACCAAATCAATTACACCAAAAATAGGAATCTGGAACTAAAATGAGTCTCATGAAGATCAGAAAAGGAATTGCATGTCCCCAAATGCATAAAACTGAACTTTAATGAGTAAGAATGTCCATAACAGTGAATACCACTAGAAATGTGTATTGTAGGGCGCCTAAATCAATTAAACCAAAAAGAGGAATCTGGAAATCAAATGAGTCCCATGAAGATCAGAAAAAGAACTTCATGACTCCAAATGCATAAAACAGAATTTTAAAGAGTAAGAATGGTCATAACAATGAATACCACAAGAAATGTGCATTGTGGGACTCCTAAATGAGGAATGAGAAGCATATATATATTGTTTCTCATTCATTGGGAGACACCGTTAATCAACCAAATCAATTACACCGAAAACAGGAATCTGGAACTAAAATGAGTATCATGAAGATCAGAAAAGGAACTTCATGTCTCCAAATGCATAAAACTGAAATTTAATGAGTAAGAATGACCATAACAATGAATACCACTAGAAATGTGCATTGTAGGGCGCCTAAATGAGGATTGAGAAGCATATATACATTGTTTCACATTCATTGGGGGACACCACTATTCAACTAAATCAATTACACCAAAAATAGGAATCTGGAACTAAAATGAGTCTCATGAAGATCAGAAAAGGAATTGCATGTCCCCAAATGCATAAAACTGAACTTTAATGAGTAAGAATGTCCATAACAGTGAATACCACTAGAAATGTGCATTGTAGGGCGCCTAAATCAATTACACCAAAAAGAGGAATCTGAAAATCAAATGAGTCCCATGAAGATCAGAAAAAGAACTACATGGCTCCAAATGCATAAAACAGAATTTTAAAGAGTATGAATGGTCATAACAATGAATACCACAAGAAATGTGCATTGTGGGACTCCTAAATGAGGAATGAGAAGAATATATACATTGTTTCTCATTCATTGGGAGACAACGTTAATCAACCAAAATCAATTACATCGAAAACAGGAATCTGGAACTAAAATGAGTATCATGAAGATCAGAAAAGGAACTTCATGTCTCCAAATGCATAAAACTGAAATTTAATGAGTAAGAATGACCATAACAATGAATACCACTAGAAATGTGCATTGTAGGGCGCCTAAATGAGGATTGAGAAGCATATATACCTTGTTTCTCATTCATTGGGAGACACCGTTAATCAACAAAATCAGTTACACTAAAAAGAGGAATCTGAAACAAATATGAGTCCCATGAAGATCAGAAAAGGAACTTCATGTCCCCAAATGCATAAAACAGAATTTTAAAAAGTAAGAATGATCATAACAATGAATACCACTAGAATTGTGCATTGTGGGACTCCTAAATGAGGAATAAGAAGCATATATACATTGTTTCTCATTCATTGGGGGACACCACTATTCAACCAAATCAATTACACCAAAAATAGGAATCTGGAACTAAAATGAGTCTCATGAAGATCAGAAAAGGAATTGCATGTCCCCAAATGCATAAAACTGAACTTTAATGAGTAAGAATGTCCATAACAGTGAATACCACTAGAAATGTGTATTGTAGGGCGCCTAAATCAATTAAACCAAAAAGAGGAATCTGGAAATCAAATGAGTCCCATGAAGATCAGAAAAAGAACTTCATGACTCCAAATGCATAAAACAGAATTTTAAAGAGTAAGAATGGTTATGAATACCACAAGAAATGTGCATTGTGGGACTCCTAAATGAGGAATGAGAAGCATATATACATTGTTTCTCATTCATTGGGGGACACCACTAATCAACGAAATCAATTACACCAAAAATAGGAATCTGGAACTAAAATGAGTGTCATGAGGATCAGAAAATGAATTGCATGTCCCCAAATGCATAAAACTGAACTTTAATGAGTAAGAATGACCATAACAATGAATACCACTAGAAATGTGCATTGTAGGGCGCCTAAATGAGGATTGAGAAGCATATATACCTTGTTTCTCATTCATTGGGAGACACCGTTAATCAACAAAATCAGTTACACTAAAAAGAGGAATCTGAAACAAATATGAGTCCCATGAAGATCAGAAAAGGAACTTCATGTCCCCAAATGCATAAAACAGAATTTTAAAAAGTAAGAATGATCATAACAATGAATACCACTAGAATTGTGCATTGTGGGACTCCTAAATGAGGAATAAGAAGCATATATACATTGTTTCTCATTCATTGGGGGACACCACTATTCAACCAAATCAATTACACCAAAAATAGGAATCTGGAACTAAAATGAGTCTCATGAAGATCAGAAAAGGAATTGCATGTCCCCAAATGCATAAAACTGAACTTTAATGAGTAAGAATGTCCATAACAGTGAATACCACTAGAAATGTGTATTGTAGGGCGCCTAAATCAATTAAACCAAAAAGAGGAATCTGGAAATCAAATGAGTCCCATGAAGATCAGAAAAAGAACTTCATGACTCCAAATGCATAAAACAGAATTTTAAAGAGTAAGAATGGTCATAACAATGAATACCACAAGAAATGTGCATTGTGGGACTCCTAAATGAGGAATGAGAAGCATATATATATTGTTTCTCATTCATTGGGAGACACCGTTAATCAACCAAATCAATTACACCGAAAACAGGAATCTGGAACTAAAATGAGTATCATGAAGATCAGAAAAGGAACTTCATGTCTCCAAATGCATAAAACTGAAATTTAATGAGTAAGAATGACCATAACAATGAATACCACTAGAAATGTGCATTGTAGGGCGCCTAAATGAGGATTGAGAAGCATATATACATTGTTTCACATTCATTGGGGGACACCACTATTCAACTAAATCAATTACACCAAAAATAGGAATCTGGAACTAAAATGAGTCTCATGAAGATCAGAAAAGGAATTGCATGTCCCCAAATGCATAAAACTGAACTTTAATGAGTAAGAATGTCCATAACAGTGAATACCACTAGAAATGTGCATTGTAGGGCGCCTAAATCAATTACACCAAAAAGAGGAATCTGAAAATCAAATGAGTCCCATGAAGATCAGAAAAAGAACTACATGGCTCCAAATGCATAAAACAGAATTTTAAAGAGTATGAATGGTCATAACAATGAATACCACAAGAAATGTGCATTGTGGGACTCCTAAATGAGGAATGAGAAGAATATATACATTGTTTCTCATTCATTGGGAGACAACGTTAATCAACCAAAATCAATTACATCGAAAACAGGAATCTGGAACTAAAATGAGTATCATGAAGATCAGAAAAGGAACTTCATGTCTCCAAATGCATAAAACTGAAATTTAATGAGTAAGAATGACCATAACAATGAATACCACTAGAAATGTGCATTGTAGGGCGCCTAAATGAGGATTGAGAAGCATATATACCTTGTTTCTCATTCATTGGGAGACACCGTTAATCAACAAAATCAGTTACACTAAAAAGAGGAATCTGAAACAAATATGAGTCCCATGAAGATCAGAAAAGGAACTTCATGTCCCCAAATGCATAAAACAGAATTTTAAAAAGTAAGAATGATCATAACAATGAATACCACTAGAATTGTGCATTGTGGGACTCCTAAATGAGGAATAAGAAGCATATATACATTGTTTCTCATTCATTGGGGGACACCACTATTCAACCAAATCAATTACACCAAAAATAGGAATCTGGAACTAAAATGAGTCTCATGAAGATCAGAAAAGGAATTGCATGTCCCCAAATGCATAAAACTGAACTTTAATGAGTAAGAATGTCCATAACAGTGAATACCACTAGAAATGTGTATTGTAGGGCGCCTAAATCAATTAAACCAAAAAGAGGAATCTGGAAATCAAATGAGTCCCATGAAGATCAGAAAAAGAACTTCATGACTCCAAATGCATAAAACAGAATTTTAAAGAGTAAGAATGGTTATGAATACCACAAGAAATGTGCATTGTGGGACTCCTAAATGAGGAATGAGAAGCATATATACATTGTTTCTCATTCATTGGGGGACACCACTAATCAACGAAATCAATTACACCAAAAATAGGAATCTGGAACTAAAATGAGTGTCATGAGGATCAGAAAATGAATTGCATGTCCCCAAATGCATAAAACTGAACTTTAATGAGTAAGAATGACCATAACAATGAATACCACTAGAAATGTGCATTGTAGGGCGCCTAAATGAGGATTGAGAAGCATATATACCTTGTTTCTCATTCATTGGGAGACACCGTTAATCAACAAAATCAGTTACACTAAAAAGAGGAATCTGAAACAAATATGAGTCCCATGAAGATCAGAAAAGGAACTTCATGTCCCCAAATGCATAAAACAGAATTTTAAAAAGTAAGAATGATCATAACAATGAATACCACTAGAATTGTGCATTGTGGGACTCCTAAATGAGGAATAAGAAGCATATATACATTGTTTCTCATTCATTGGGGGACACCACTATTCAACCAAATCAATTACACCAAAAATAGGAATCTGGAACTAAAATGAGTCTCATGAAGATCAGAAAAGGAATTGCATGTCCCCAAATGCATAAAACTGAACTTTAATGAGTAAGAATGTCCATAACAGTGAATACCACTAGAAATGTGTATTGTAGGGCGCCTAAATCAATTAAACCAAAAAGAGGAATCTGGAAATCAAATGAGTCCCATGAAGATCAGAAAAAGAACTTCATGACTCCAAATGCATAAAACAGAATTTTAAAGAGTAAGAATGGTTATGAATACCACAAGAAATGTGCATTGTGGGACTCCTAAATGAGGAATGAGAAGCATATATACATTGTTTCTCATTCATTGGGGGACACCACTAATCAACGAAATCAATTACACCAAAAATAGGAATCTGGAACTAAAATGAGTCTCATGAAGATCAGAAAAGGAATTGCATGTCCCCAAATGCATAAAACTGAACTTTAATGAGTAAGAATGTCCATAACAATGAATACCACTAGAAATATGCATTGTAGGGCGCCTAAATCAATTACACCAAAAGGAGGTATCTGGAAATCAAATGAGTCCCATGAAGATCAGAAAAAGAGCTTCATGGCTCCAAATGCATAAAACAGAAATTTAAAGAGTAAGAATGGTCATAACAATGAATACCAGAAGAAATGTGCATTGTGGGACTCCAAAATGAGGAATGAGAAGCATATATACATTGTTTCTCATTCATTGGGAGACACCGTTAATCAACCAAATCAATTACACCGAAAATAGGAATCTGGAACTAAAATGAGTGTCATGAGGATCAGAAAATGAATTGCATGTCCCCAAATGCATAAAACTGAACTTTAATGAGTAAGAATGTCCATAACAATGAATACCACTAGAAATGTGCATTGTAGGGCGCCTAAATGAGGATTGACAAGCATATATACCTTGTTTCTCATTCATTGGAAGATGCCGTTAAATTAACCAAATCAATTACACCAAAAAGAGGAATCTGGAACAAAAATGAGTCCCATGATGGTCAGAAAAGGAACTTCATGTCCCGAAATGCATAAAACAGAATTTGAAAAAGTAAGAATGGCCAGAACAGTGAATACCACTAGGAATATGCATTGCGAGACTCCTAAATGAGGAATGAGAAGAATATATAAATTGTTTCTCATTCATTGGGAGACACCGTTAATCAACCAAATCAATTAAATCGAAAACAGGAATCTGGAACTAAAATGAGTATCATGAAGATCAGAAAAGGAAGTTCATGTCTCCAAATGCATAAAACTGAAATTTAATGAGTAAGAATGACCATAACAATGAATACCACTAGAAATGTGCATTGTAGGGCGCCTAAATGAGGATTGAGAAGCATATATACCTTGTTTCTCATTCATTGGGAGACACCGTTAATCAACAAAATCAATTACACTAAAAAGAGGAATCTGAAACAAATATGAGTCCCATGAAGATCAGAAAAGGAACTTCATGTCCCAAAATGCATAAAACAGAATTTTAAAAAGTAAGAATGGTCATAACAATAAATACCACTAGAATTATGCATTGTGGGACTCCTAAATGAGGAATGAGAAGCATATATACATTGTTTCTCATTCATTGGGGGACACCATTAACCAACCAAATCAATTACACCAAAAATAGGAATCTGGAACTAAAATGAGTCTTATGAAGATCAGAAAAGGAATTGCATGTCCCCAAATGCATAAAACTGAACTTTAATGAGTAAGAATGTCCATAACAATGAATACCACTAGAAATGTGCATTGTAGGGCGCCTAAATGAAGATTGAGAAGCATATATACCTTGTTTCTCATTCATTGGAAGACACCGTTAATTAACCAAATCAATTACACCAAAAAGAGGAATCTGGAACAAAAATGAGTCCCATGAAGGTCAGAAAGGGAACTTCATGTCCCGAAATGCATAAAACAAAATTTTAAAAAGTAAGAATGGTCATAACAATGAATACCACTAGAATTATGCGTTGTGGGACTCCTAAATGAGGAATGAGAAGCATATATACGTTGTTTCTCATTCATTGGGGGACACCACTATTCAACCAAATCAATAACACCAAAAATAGGAATCTGGAACTAAAATGAGTCTCATGAAGATCAGAAAAGGAATTGCATGTCCGCAAATGCATAAAACTGAACTTTAATGAGTAAGAATGTCCATAACAATGAATACCACTAGAAATGTGCATTGTAAGGCGCCTAAATGAGGATTGAGAAGCATATATACCTTGTTTCTCATTCATTGGAAGACACCGTTAATTAACCAAATCAATTACACCAAAAAGAGGAATCTGGAACAAAAATGAGTCCCATGAAGGTCAGAAAAGGAACTTCATGTCCCGAAATGCATAAAACAGAATTTTAAAAAGTAAGAATGGTCATAACAATGAATACCACTAGAATTATGCGTTTTGGGACTCCTAAATGAGGAATGAGAAGCATATATACATTGTTTCTCATTCATTAGGGGACACCACTAATCAACCAAATCAATTAATCATAAAATAGGAATCTGGAACTAAAATGAGTCTCATGAAGATCAGAAAAGGAATTGCATGTCCCCAAATGCATAAAACTGAACTTTAATGAGTAAGAATGTCCATAACAATGAATACCACTAGAAATATGCATTGTAGGGCGCCTAAATCAATTACACCAAAAGGAGGTATTTGGAAATCAAATGAGTCCCATGAAGATCAGAAAAAGAACTTCATGGCTCCAAATGCATAAAACAGAATTTTAAAGAGTAAGAATGGTTATGAATACCACAAGAAATGTGCATTGTGGGACTCCTAAATGAGGAATGAGAAGAATATATACATTGTTTCTCATTCATTGGGAGACAACGTTAATCAACCAAAATCAATTACATCGAAAACAGGAATCTGGAACTAAAATGAGTATCATGAAGATCAGAAAAGGAACTTCATGTCTGCAAATGCATAAAACTGAAATTTAATGAGTAAGAATGACCATAACAATGAATACCACTAGAAATGTGCATTGTAGGGCGCCTAAATGAGGATTGAGAAGCATATATACCTTGTTTCTCATTCATTGGGAGACACCGTTAATCAACAAAATCAGTTACACTAAAAAGAGGAATCTGAAACAAATATGAGTCCCATGAAGATCAGAAAAGGAACTTCATGTCCCCAAATGCATAAAACAGAATTTTAAAAAGTAAGAATGATCATAACAATGAATACCACTAGAATTATGCATTGTGGGACTCCTAAATGAGGAATAAGAAGCATATATACATTGTTTCTCATTCATTGGGGGACACCACTATTCAACCAAATCAATTACACCAAAAATAGGAATCTGGAACTAAAATGAGTCTCATGAAGATCAGAAAAGGAATTGCATGTCCCCAAATGCATAAAACTGAACTTTAATGAGTAAGAATGTCCATAACAGTGAATACCACTAGATATGTGCATTGTAGGGCGCCTAAATCAATTACACCAAAAAGAGGAATCTGGAAATCAAATGAGTCCCATGAAGATCAGAAAAAGAACTTCATGGCTCCAAATGCATAAAACAGAATTTTAAAGAGTATGAATGGTCATAACAATGAATACCACAAGAAATGTGCATTGTGGGACTCCTAAATGAGGAATGAGAAGCATATATACATTGTTTCTCATTCATTGGGGGACACCACTATTCAACCAAATCAATTACACCAAAAATAGGAATCTGGAACTAAAATGAGTCTCATTAAGATCAGAAAAGGAATTGCATGTCCCCAAATGCATAAAACTGAACTTTAATGAGTAAGAATGTCTATAACAGTGAATACCACTAGAAATGTGCATTGTAGGGCGCCTAAATCAATTACACCAAAAAGAGGAATCTGGAAATCAAATGAGTCCCATGAAGATCAGAAAAAGAACTTCATGGCTCCAAATGCATAAAACAGAATTTTAAAGAGTAAGAATGGTCATAACAATGAATACCACAAGAAATGTGCATTGTGGGACTCCTAAATGAGGATTGAGAAGCATATATACATTGCTTCTCATTCATTGGGGGACACCACTAATCAACCAAATCAATTAATCATAAAATAGGAATCTGGAACTAAAATGAGTCTCATGAAGATCAGAAAAGGAATTGCATGTCCCCAAATGCATAAAACTGAACTTTAATGAGTAAGAATGTCTATAACAGTGAATACCACTAGAAATGTGCATTGTAGGGCGCCTAAATCAATTACACCAAAAAGAGGAATCTGGAAATCAAATGAGTCCCATGAAGATCAGAAAAAGAACTTCGTGGCTCCAAATGCATAAAACAGAATTTTAAAGAGTAAGAATGGTCATAACAATGAATACCACAAGAAATGTGCATTGTGGGACTCCTAAATGAGGAATGAGAAGCATATATATATTGTTTCTCATTCATTAGGAGACACCGTTAATCAACCAAATCAATTACACCGAAAATAGGAATCTGGAACTAAAATGAGTATCATGAAGATCAGAAAAGGAACTTCATGTCTCCAAATGCATAAAACTGAAATTTAATGAGTAAGAATGACCATAACAATGAATACCACTAGAAATGTGCATTGTAGGGCGCCTAAATGAGGATTGAGAAGCATATATACCATGTTTCTCATTCATTGGGAGACACCGTTAATCAACAAAATCAATTACACTAAAAAGAGGAATCTGAAACAAATATGAGTCCCATGAAGATCAGAAAAGGAACTTCATGTCCCCAAATGCATAAAACAGAATTTTAAAAAGTAAGAATGATCATAACAATGAATACCACTAGAATTATGCAATGTGGGACTCCTAAATGAGGAATGAGAAGCATATATACATTGTTTCTCATTCATTGGGGGACACCACTATTCAACTAAATCAATTACACCAAAAATAGGAATCTGGAACTAAAATGAGTCTCATGAAGATCAGAAAAGGAATTGCATGTCCCCAGATGCATAAAACTGAACTTTAATGAGTAAGAATGTCCATAACAGTGAATACCATTAGAAATGTGCATTGTAGGGCGCCTAAATCAATTACACCAAAAAAGAGGAATCTGGAAATCAAATGAGTCCCATGAAGATCAGAAAAAGAACTTCATGGCTCCAGATGCATAAAACAGAATTTTAAAGAGTAAGAATGGTCATAACAATGAATACCACAAGAAATGTGCATTGTGGGACTCCTAAATGAGGAATGAGAAGCATATATATATTGTTTCTCATTCATTGGGAGACACCGTTAATCAACCAAATCAATTACACCGAAAACAGGAATCTGGAACTAAAATGAGTATCATGAAGATCAGAAAAGGAACTTCATGTCTCCAAATGCATAAAACTGAAATTTAATGAGTAAGAATGACCATAACAATGAATACACTAGAAATGTGCATTGTAGGGCGCCTAAATGAGGATTGAGAAGCATATATACATTGTTTCTCATTCATTGGGGGACACCACTATTCAACTAAATCAATTACACCAAAAATAGGAATCTGGAACTAAAATGAGTCTCATGAAGATCAGAAAAGGAATTGCATGTCCCCAAATGCATAAAACTGAACTTTAATGAGTAAGAATGTCTATAACAGTGAATACCACTAGAAATGTGCATTGTAGGGCGCCTAAATCAATTACACCAAAAAGAGGAATCTGTAAATCAAATGAGTCCCATGAAGATCAGAAAAAGAACTTCATGGCTCCAAATGCATAAAACAGAATTTTAAAGAGTATGAATGGTCATAACAATGAATGCCACAAGAAATGTGCATTGTGGGACTCCTAAATGAGGAATGAGAAGAATATATACATTGTTTCTCATTCATTGGGAGACAACGTTAATCAACCAAAATCAATTACATCGAAAACAGGAATCTGGAACTAAAATGAGTATCATGAAGATCAGAAAAGGAACTTCATGTCTCCAAATGCATAAAACTGAAATTTAATGAGTAAGAATGACCATAACAATGAATACCACTAGAAATGTGCATTGTAGGGCGCCTAAATGAGGATTGAGAAGCATATATACCTTGTTTCTCATTCATTGGGAGACACCGTTAATCAACAAAATCAGTTACACTAAAAAGAGGAATCTGAAACAAATATGAGTCCCATGAAGATCAGAAAAGGAACTTCATGTCCCCAAATGCATAAAACAGAATTTTAAAAAGTAAGAATGATCATAACAATGAATACCACTAGAATTATGCATTGTGGGACTCCTAAATGAGGAATAAGAAGCATATATACATTGTTTCTCATTCATTGGGGGACACCACTATTTAACCAAATCAATTACACCAAAAATAGGAATCTGGAACTAAAATGAGTCTCATGAAGATCAGAAAAGGAATTGCATGTCCCCAAATGCATAAAACTGAACTTTAATGAGTAAGAATGTCCATAACAGTGAATACCACTAGATATGTGCATTGTAGGGCGCCTAAATCAATTACACCAAAAAGAGGAATCTGGAAATCAAATGAGTCCCATGAAGATCAGAAAAAGAACTTCATGCTCCAAATGCATAAAACAGAATTTTAAAGAGTATGAATGGTCATAACAATGAATACCACAAGAAATGTGCATTGTGGGACTCCTAAATGAGGAATGAGAAGCATATATTCATTGTTTCTCATTCATTGGGGGACACCACTATTCAACCAAATCAATTACACCAAAAATAGGAATCTGGAACTAAAATGAGTCTCATGAAGATCAGAAAAGGAATTGCATGTCCCCAAATCCACAAAACTGAACTTTAATGAGTAAGAATGTCTATAACAGTGAATACCACTAGAAATGTGCATTGTAGGGCGCCTAAATCAATTACACCAAAAAGAGGAATCTGGAAATCAAATGAGTCCCATGAAGATCAGAAAAAGAACTTCATGGCTCCAAATGCATAAAACAGAATTTTAAAGAGTAAGAATGGTCATAACAATGAATACCACAAGAAATGTGCATTGTGGGACTCCTAAATGAGGAATGAGAAGCATATATATATTGTTTCTCATTCATTGGGAGACACCGTTAATCAACCAAATCAATTACATCGAAAACAGGAATCTGGAACTAAAATGAGTATCATGAAGATCAGAAAAGGAACTTCATGTCTCCAAATGCATAAAACTGAAATTTAATGAGTAAGAATGACCATAACAATGAATACCACTAGAAATGTGCATTGTAGGGCGCCTAAATGAGGATTGAGAAGCATATATACCTTGTTTCTCATTCATTGGGAGACACCGTTAATCAACAAAATCAATTACACTAAAAAGAGGAATCTGAAACAAATATGAGTCCCATGAAGATCAGAAAAGGAACTTCATGTCCCCAAATGCATAAAACAGAATTTTAAAAAGTAAGAATGATCATAACAATGAATACCACTAGAATTATGCATTGTGGGACTCCTAAATGAGGAATGATAAGCATATATACATTGTTTCTCATTCATTGGGGGACACCACTATTCAACTAAATCAATTACACCAAAAATAGGAATCTGGAACTAAAATGAGTCTCATGAAGATCAGAAAAGGAATTGCATGTCCCCAAATGCATAAAACTGAACTTTAATGAGTAAGAATGTCCATAACAGTGAATACCACTAGAAATGTGCATTGTAGGGCGCCTAAATTAATTACACCAAAAAGAGGAATCTGGAAATCAAATGAGTCCCATGAAGATCAGAAAAAGAACTTCATGGCTCCAAATGCATAAAACAGAATTTTAAAGAGTAAGAATGGTCATAACAATGAATACCACAAGAAATGTGCATTGTGGGACTCCTAAATGAGGAATGAGAAGCATATATATATTGTTTCTCATTCATTGGGAGACACCGTTAATCAACCAAATCAATTACACCGAAAACAGGAATCTGGAACTAAAATGAGTATCATGAAGATCAGAAAAGGAACTTCATGTCTCCAAATGCATAAAACTGAAATTTAATGAGTAAGAATGACCATAACAATGAATACCACTAGAAATGTGCATTTTAGGGCGCCTAAATGAGGATTGAGAAGCATATATACCTTGTTTCTCATTCATTGGGAGACACCGTTAATCAACAAAATCAATTACACTAAAAAGAGGAATCTGAAACAAATATGAGTCCCATGAAGATCAGAAAAAGGAACTTCATGTCCCCAAATGCATAAAACAGAATTTTAAAAAGTAAGAATGATCATAACAATGAATACCACTAGAATTATGCATTGTGGGACTCCTAAATGAGGAATGATAAGCATATATACATTGTTTCTCATTCATTGGGGGACACCACTATTCAACCAAATCAATTACACCAAAAATAGGAATCTGGAACTAAAATGAGTCTCATGAAGATCAGAAAAGGAATTGCATGTCCCCAAATGCATAAAACTGAACTTTAATGAGTAAGAATGTCCATAACAGTGAATACCACTAGAAATGTGCATTGTAGGGCGCCTAAATCAATTACACCAAAAAGAGGAATCTGGAAATCAAATGAGTCCCATGAAGATCAGAAAAAGAACTTCATGGCTCCAAATGCATAAAACAGAATTTTAAAGAGTAAGAATGGTCATAACAATGAATACCACAAGAAATGTGCATTGTGGGACTCCCAAATGAGGAATGAGAAGCATATATACATTGTTTCTCATTCATTGGGAAACACCGTTAATCAACCAAATCAATTACACCGAAAACAGGAATCTGGAACTAAAATGAGTATCATGAAGATCAGAAAAGGAACTTCATGTCTCCAAATGCATAAAACTGAAATTTAATGAGTAAGAATGACCATAACAATGAATACCATTAGAAATGTGCATTGTAGGACGCCTAAATGAGGATTGAGAAGCATATATACCTTGTTTCTCATTCATTGGGAGACACCGTTAATCAACAAAATCAATTACACTAAAAAGAGGAATCTGAAACAAATATGAGTCCCATGAAGATCAGAAAAGGAACTTCATGTCCCCAAATGCATAAAACAGAATTTTAAAAAGTAAGAATGATCATAACAATGAATACCACTAGAATATGTGCATTGTGGGACGCCTAAATCAATTACACCAAAAAGAGGAATCTGGAAATCAAATGAGTCCCATGAAGATCAGAAAAAGAACTTCATGGCTCCAAATGCATAAAACAGAATTTTAAAGAGTATGAATGGTCATAACAATGAATACCACAAGAAATGTGCATTGTGGGACTCCTAAATGAGGAATGAGAAGCATATATACATTGTTTCTCATTCATTGGGGGACACCACTATTCAACCAAATCAATTACACCAAAAATAGGAATCTGGAACTAAAATGAGTCTCATGAAGATCAGAAAAGGAATTGCATGTCCCCAAATGCATAAAACTGAACTTTAATGAGTAAGAATGTCCATAACAGTGAATACCACTAGAAATGTGCATTGTAGGGCGCCTAAATCAATTACACCAAAAAGAGGAATCTGGAAATCAAATGAGTCCCATGAAGATCAGAAAAAGAACTTCATGGCTCCAAATGCATAAAACAGAATTTTAAAGAGTAAGAATGGTCATAACAATTAATACCACAAGAAATGTGCATTGTGGGACTCCTAAATGAGGAATGATAAGCATATATATATTGTTTCTCATTCATTGGGAGACACCGTTAATCAACCAAATCAATTACACCGAAAACAGGAATCTGGAACTAAAATGAGTATAATGAAGATCAGAAAAGGAACTTCATGTCTCCAAATGCATAAAACTGAAATTTAATGAGTAAGAATGACCATAACAATGAATACCACTAGAAATGTGCATTGTAGGGCGCCTAAATGAGGATTGAGAAGCATATATACCTGGTTTCTCATTCATTGGGAGACACCGTTAATCAACAAAATCAATTACACTAAAAAGAGGAATCTGAAACAAATATGAGTCCCATGAAGATCAGAAAAGGAACTTCATGTCCCCAAATGCATAAAACAGAATTTTAAAAAGTAAGAATGATCATAACAATGAATACCACTAGAATTATGCATTGTGGGACTCCTAAATGAGGAATGATAAGCATATATACATTGTTTCTCATTCATTGGGGACACCACTATTCAACTAAATCAATTACACAAAAATAGGAATCTGGAACTAAAATGAGTCTCATGAAGATCAGAAAAGGAATTGCATGTCCCCAAATGCATAAAACTGAACTTTAATGAGTAAGAATGTCCATAACAGTGAATACCACTAGAAATGTGCATTGTAGGGCGCCTAAATCAATTACACCAAAAAGAGGAATCTGGAAATCAAATAAGTCCCATGAAGATCAGAAAAAGAACTTCATGGCTCCAAATGCATAAAACAGAATTTTAAAGAGTAAGAATGGTCATAACAATTAATACCACAAGAAATGTGCATTGTGGAACTCCTAAATGAGGAATGATAAGCATATATATATTGTTTCTCATTCATTGGGAGACACCGTTAATCAACCAAATCAATTACACCGAAAACAGGAATCTGGAACTAAAATGAGTATCATGAAGATCAGAAAAGGAACTTCATGTCTCCAAATGCATAAAACTGAAATTTAATGAGTAAGAATGACCATAACAATGAATACCATTAGAAATGTGCATTGTAGGACCCCTAAATGAGGATTGAGAAGCATATATACCTTGTTTCTCATTCATTGGGAGACACCGTTAATCAACAAAATCAATTACACTAAAAAGAGGAATCTGAAACAAATATGAGTCCCATGAAGATCAGAAAAGGAACTTCATGTCCCCAAATGCATAAAACAGAATTTTAAAAAGTAAGAATGATCATAACAATGAATACCACTAGAATATGTGCATTGTGGGACGCCTAAATCAATTACACCAAAAAGAGGAATCTGGAAATCAAATGAGTCCCATGAAGATCAGAAAAAGAACTTCATGGCTCCAAATGCATAAAACAGAATTTTAAAGAGTATGAATGGTCATAACAATGAATACCACAAGAAATGTGCATTGTGGGACTCCTAAATGAGGAATGAGAAGCATATATACATTGTTTCTCATTCATTGGGGGACACCACTATTCAACCAAATCAATTACACCAAAAATAGGAATCTGGAACTAAAATGAGTCTCATGAAGATCAGAAAAGGAATTGCATGTCCCCAAATCCATAAAACTGAACTTTAATGAGTAAGAATGTCTATAACAGTGAATACCACTAGAAATGTGCATTGTAGGGCGCCTAAATCAATTACACCAAAAAGAGGAATCTGGAAATCAAATGAGTCCCATGAAGATCAGAAAAAGAACTTCATGGCTCCAAATGCATAAAACAGAATTTTAAAGAGTAAGAATGGTCATAACAATGAATACCACAAGAAATGTGCATTGTGGGACTCCTAAATGAGGAATGAGAAGCATATATATATTGTTTCTCATTCATTGGGAGACACCGTTAATCAACCAAATCAATTACACCGAAAACAGGAATCTGGAACTAAAATGAGTATCATGAAGATCAGAAAAGGAACTTCATGTCTCCAAATGCATAAAACTGAAATTTAATGAGTAAGAATGACCATAACAATGAATACCACTAGAAATGTGCATTGTAGGGCGCCTAAATGAGGATTGAGAAGCATATATACCTTGTTTCTCATTCATTGGGAGACACCGTTAATCAACAAAATCAATTACACTAAAAAGAGGAATCTGAAACAAATATGAGTCCCATGAAGATCAGAAAAAGGAACTTCATGTCCCCAAATGCATAAAACAGAATTTTAAAAAGTAAGAATGATCATAACAATGAATACCACTAGAATTATGCATTGTGGGACTCCTAAATGAGGAATGATAAGCATATATACATTGTTTCTCATTCATTGGGGGACACCACTATTCAACCAAATCAATTACACCAAAAATAGGAATCTGGAACTAAAATGAGTCTCATGAAGATCAGAAAAGGAATTGCATGTCCCCAAATGCATAAAACTGAACTTTAATGAGTAAGAATGTCCATAACAGTGAATACCACTAGAAATGTGCATTGTAGGGCGCCTAAATCAATTACACCAAAAAGAGGAATCTGGAAATCAAATGAGTCCCATGAAGATCAGAAAAAGAACTTCATGGCTCCAAATGCATAAAACAGAATTTTAAAGAGTAAGAATGGTCATAACAATGAATACCACAAGAAATGTGCATTGTGGGACTCCCAAATGAGGAATGAGAAGCATATATACATTGTTTCTCATTCATTGGGAAACACCGTTAATCAACCAAATCAATTACACCGAAAACAGGAATCTGGAACTAAAATGAGTATTATGAAGATCAGAAAAGGAACTTCATGTCTCCAAAAGCATAAAACTGAAATTTAATGAGTAAGAATGACCATAACAATGAATACCATTAGAAATGTGCATTGTAGGACGCCTAAATGAGGATTGAGAAGCATATATACCTTGTTTCTCATTCATTGGGAGACACCGTTAATCAACAAAATCAATTACACTAAAAAGAGGAATCTGAAACAAATATGAGTCCCATGAAGATCAGAAAAGGAACTTCATGTCCCCAAATGCATAAAACTGAACTTTAATGAGTAAGAATGTCCATAACAGTGAATACCACTAGATATGTGCATTGTAGGGCGCCTAAATCAATTACACCAAAAAGAGGAATCTGGAAATCAAATGAGTCCCATGAAGATCAGAAAAAGAACTTCATGGCTCCAAATGCATAAAACAGAATTTTAAAGAGTATGAATGGTCATAACAATGAATACCACAAGAAATGTGCATTGTGGGACTCCTAAATGAGGAATGAGAAGCATATATACATTGTTTCTCATTCATTGGGGGACACCACTATTCAACCAAATCAATTACACCAAAAATAGGAATCTGGAACTAAAATGAGTCTCATGAAGATCAGAAAAGGAATTGCATGTCCCCAAATCCATAAAACTGAACTTTAATGAGTAAGAATGTCTATAACAGTGAATACCACTAGAAATGTGCATTGTAGGGCGCCTAAATCAATTACACCAAAAAGAGGAATCTGGAAATCAAATGAGTCCCATGAAGATCAGAAAAAGAACTTCATGGCTCCAAATGCATAAAACAGAATTTTAAAGAGTAAGAATGGTCATAACAATTAATACCACAAGAAATGTGCATTGTGGGACTCCTAAATGAGGAATGATAAGCATATATATATTGTTTCTCATTCATTGGGAGACACCGTTAATCAACCAAATCAATTACACCGAAAACAGGAATCGGGAACTAAAATGAGTATAATGAAGATCAGAAAAGGAACTTCATGTCTCCAAATGCATAAAACTGAAATTTAATGAGTAAGAATGACCATAACAATGAATACCACTAGAAATGTGCATTGTAGGGCGCCTAAATGAGGATTGAGAAGCATATATACCTGGTTTCTCATTCATTGGGAGACACCGTTAATCAACAAAATCAATTACACTAAAAAGAGGAATCTGAAACAAATATGAGTCCCATGAAGATCAGAAAAGGAACTTCATGTCCCCAAATGCATAAAACAGAATTTTAAAAAGTAAGAATGATCATAACAATGAATACCACTAGAATTATGCATTGTGGGACTCCTAAATGAGGAATGATAAGCATATATACATTGTTTCTCATTCATTGGGGGACACCACTATTCAACTAAATCAATTACACCAAAAATAGGAATCTGGAACTAAAATGAGTCTCATGAAGATCAGAAAAGGAATTGCATGTCCCCAAATGCATAAAACTGAACTTTAATGAGTAAGAATGTCCATAACAGTGAATACCACTAGAAATGTGCATTGTAGGGCGCCTAAATCAATTACACCAAAAAGAGGAATCTGGAAATCAAATGAGTCCCATGAAGATCAGAAAAAGAACTTCATGGCTCCAAATGCATAAAACAGAATTTTAAAGAGTAAGAATGGTCATAACAATTAATACCACAAGAAATGTGCATTGTGGAACTCCTAAATGAGGAATGATAAGCATATATATATTGTTTCTCATTCATTGGGAGACACCGTTAATCAACCAAATCAATTACACCGAAAACAGGAATCTGGAACTAAAATGAGTATCATGAAGATCAGAAAAGGAACTTCATGTCTCCAAATGCATAAAACTGAAATTTAATGAGTAAGAATGACCATAACAATGAATACCACTAGAAATGTGCATTGTAGGGCGCCTAAATGAGGATTGAGAAGCATATATACCTGGTTTCTCATTCATTGGGAGACACCGTTAATCAACAAAATCAATTACACTAAAAAGAGGAATCTGAAACAAATATGAGTCCTATGAAGATCAGAAAAGGAACTTCATGTCCCCAAATGCATAAAACAGAATTTTAAAAAGTAAGAATGATCATAACAATGAATACCACTAGAATTATGCATTGTGGGACTCCTAAATGAGGAATGATAAGCATATATACATTGTTTCTCATTCATTGGGGGACACCACTATTCAACTAAATCAATTACACCAAAAATAGGAATCTGGAACTAAAATGAGTCTCATGAAGATCAGAAAAGGAATTGCATGTCCCCAAATGCATAAAACTGAACTTTAATGAGTAAGAATGTCCATAACAGTGAATACCACTAGAAATGTGCATTGTAGGGCGCCTAAATCAATTACACCAAAAAGAGGAATCTGGAAATCAAATGAGTCCCATGAAGATCAGAAAAAGAACTTCATGGCTCCAAATGCATAAAACAGAATTTTAAAGAGTAAGAATGGTCATAACAATGAATACCACAAGAAATGTGCATTGTGGGACTCCTAAATGAGGAATGAGAAGCATATATATATTGTTTCTCATTCACTGGGAGACACCGTTAATCAACCAAATCAATTACACCGAAAACAGGAATCTGGAACTAAAATGAGTATCATGAAGATCAGAAAAGGAACTTCATGTCTCCAAATGCATAAAACTGAAATTTAATGAGTAAGAATGACCATAACAATGAATACCACTAGAAATGTGCATTGTAGGGCGCCTAAATGAGAATTCAGAAGCATATATACCTTGTTTCTCATTCATTGGGAGACACCGTTAATCAACAAAATCAATTACACTAAAAAGAGGAATCTGAAACAAATATGAGTCCCATGAAGATCAGAAAAAGGAACTTCATGTCCCCAAATGCATAAAACAGAATTTTAAAAAGTAAGAATGATCATAACAATGAATACCACTAGAATTATGCATTGTGGGACTCCTAAATGAGGAATGATAAGCATATATACATTGTTTCTCATTCATTGGGGGACACCACTATTCAACCAAATCAATTACACCAAAAATAGGAATCTGGAACTAAAATGAGTCTCATGAAGATCAGAAAAGGAATTGCATGTCCCCAAATGCATAAAACTGAACTTTAATGAGTAAGAATGTCCATAACAGTGAATACCACTAGAAATGTGCATTGTAGGGCGCCTAAATAAATTACACCAAAAAGAGGAATCTGGAAACCAAATGAGTCCCATGAAGATCAGAAAAAGAACTTCATGGCTCCAAATGCATAAAACAGAATTTTAAAGAGTAAGAATGGTCATAACAATGAATACCACAAGAAATGTGCATTGTGGGACTCCCAAATGAGGAATGAGAAGCATATATACATTGTTTCTCATTCATTGGGAAACACCGTTAATCAACCAAATCAATTACACCGAAAACAGGAATCTGGAACTAAAATGAGTATCATGAAGATCAGAAAAGGAACTTCATGTCTCCAAATGCATAAAACTGAAATTTAATGAGTAAGAATGACCATAACAATGAATACCATTAGAAATGTGCATTGTAGGACGCCTAAATGAGGATTGAGAAGCATATATACCTTGTTTCTCATTCATTGGGAGACACCGTTAATAAACTAAATCAATTACACCAAAAAGAGGAATCTGGAAATCAAATGAGTCCCATGAAGATCAGAAAAAGAACTTCATGGCTCCAAATGCATAAAACAGAATTTTAAAGAGTAAGAATGGTCATAACAATGAATACCACAAGAAATGTGCATTGTGGGACTCCTAAATGAGGAATGAGAAGCATATATATATTGTTTCTCATTCACTGGGAGACACCGTTAATCAACCAAATCAATTACACCGAAAACAGGAATCTGGAACTAAAATGAGTATCATGAAGATCAGAAAAGGAACTTCATGTCTCCAAATGCATAAAACTGAAATTTAATGAGTAAGAATGACCATAACAATGAATACCACTAGAAATGTGCATTGTAGGGCGCCTAAATGAGAATTCAGAAGCATATATACCTTGTTTCTCATTCATTGGGAGACACCGTTAATCAACAAAATCAATTACACTAAAAGAGGAATCTGAAACAAATATGAGTCCCATGAAGATCAGAAAAAGGAACTTCATGTCCCCAAATGCATAAAACAGAATTTTAAAAAGTAAGAATGATCATAACAATGAATACCACTAGAATTATGCATTGTGGGACTCCTAAATGAGGAATGATAAGCATATATACATTGTTTCTCATTCATTGGGGGACACCACTATTCAACCAAATCAATTACACCAAAAATAGGAATCTGGAACTAAAATGAGTCTCATGAAGATCAGAAAAGGAATTGCATGTCCCCAAATGCATAAAACTGAACTTTAATGAGTAAGAATGTCCATAACAGTGAATACCACTAGAAATGTGCATTGTAGGGCGCCTAAATAAATTACACCAAAAAGAGGAATCTGGAAACCAAATGAGTCCCATGAAGATCAGAAAAAGAACTTCATGGCTCCAAATGCATAAAACAGAATTTTAAAGAGTAAGAATGGTCATAACAATGAATACCACAAGAAATGTGCATTGTGGGACTCCCAAATGAGGAATGAGAAGCATATATACATTGTTTCTCATTCATTGGGAAACACCGTTAATCAACCAAATCAATTACACCGAAAACAGGAATCTGGAACTAAAATGAGTATCATGAAGATCAGAAAAGGAACTTCATGTCTCCAAATGCATAAAACTGAAATTTAATGAGTAAGAATGACCATAACAATGAATACCATTAGAAATGTGCATTGTAGGACGCCTAAATGAGGATTGAGAAGCATATATACCTTGTTTCTCATTCATTGGGAGACACCGTTAATAAACTAAATCAATTACACCAAAAAGAGGAATCTGGAAATCAAATGAGTCCCATGAAGATCAGAAAAAGAACTTCATGGCTCCAAATGCATAAAACAGAATTTTAAAGAGTAAGAATGGTCATAACAATTAATACCACAAGAAATGTGCATTGTGGGACTCCTAAATGAGGAATGAGATGCATATATATATTGTTCTCATTCATTGGGAGACACCGTTAATCAACCAAATCAATTACACCGAAAACAGGAATCTGGAACTAAAATGAGTATCATGAAGATCAGAAAAGGAACTTCATGTCTCCAAATGCATAAAACTGAAATTTAATGAGTAAGAATGACCATAACAATGAATACCACTAGAAATGTGCATTGTAGGGCGCCTAAATGAGGATTGAGAAGCATATATACCTTGTTTCTCATTCATTGGGAGACACCGTTAATCAACAAAATCAATTACACTAAAAAGAGGAATCTGAAACAAATATGAGTCCCATGAAGATCAGAAAAGGAACTTCATGTCCCCAAATGCATAAAACAGAATTTTAAAAAGTAAGAATGATCATAACAATGAATACCACTAGAATTATGCATTGTGGGACTCCTAAATGAGGAATGATAAGCATATATACATTGTTTCTCATTCATTGGGGGACACCACTATTCAACTAAATCAATTACACCAAAAATAGGAATCTGTAACTAAAATGAGTCTCATGAAGATCAGAAAAGGAATTGCATGTCCCCAAATGCATAAAACTGAACTTTAATGAGTAAGAATGTCCATAACAGTGAATACCACTAGAAATGTGCATTGTAGGGCGCCTAAATCAATTACACCAAAAAGAGGAATCTGGAAATCAAATGAGTCCCATGAAGATCAGAAAAGAACTTCATGGCTCCAAATGCATAAAACAGAATTTTAAAGAGTAAGAATGGTCATAACAATGAATACCACAAGAAATGTGCATTGTGGGACTCCTAAATGAGGAATGAGACGCATATATATATTGTTTCTCATTCATTGGGAGACACCGTTAATCAACCAAATCAATTACATCGAAAACAGGAATCTGGAACTAAAATGAGTATCATGAAGATCAGAAAAGGAACTTCATGTCTCCAAATGCATAAAACTGAAATTTAATGAGTAAGAATGACCATAACAATGAATACCACTAGAAATGTGCATTGTAGGGCGCCTAAATGAGGATTGAGAAGCATATATACCTGGTTTCTCATTCATTGGGAGACACCGTTAATCAACAAAATCAATTACACTAAAAAGAGGAATCTGAAACAAATATGAGTCCGATGAAGATCAGAAAAGGAACTTCATGTCCCCAAATGCATAAAACAGAATTTTAAAAAGTAAGAATGATCATAACAATGAATACCACTAGAATTATGCATTGTGGGACTCCTAAATGAGGAATGATAAGCATATATACATTGTTTCTCATTCATTGGGGGACACCACTATTCAACTAAATCAATTACACCAAAAATAGGAATCTGGAACTAAAATGAGTCTCATGAAGATCAGAAAAGGAATTGCATGTCCCCAAATGCATAAAACTGAACTTTAATGAGTAAGAATGTCCATAACAGTGAATACCACTAGAAATGTGCATTGTAGGGCGCCTAAATCAATTACACTAAAAAAAGGAATCTGGAAATCAAATGAGTCCCATGAAGATCAGAAAAGAACTTCATGGCTCCAAATGCATAAAACAGAACTTTAACTAGTAAGAATGTCCTTAACAGTGAATACCACTAGAAATGTGCATTGTAGGGCGCCTAAATCAATTACACCAAAAGAGGAATCTGGAAATCAAATGAGTCCCATGAAGATCAGAAAAGAACTTCATGGCTCCAAATGCATAAAACAGAATTTTAAAGAGTAAGAATGGTCATAACAATGAATACCACAAGAAATGTGCATTGTGGGACTCCTAAATGAGGAATGAGAAGCATATATATATTGTTTCTCATTCATTGGGAGACACTGTTAATCAACCAAATCAATTACATCGAAAACAGGAATCTGGAACTAAAATGAGTATCATGAAGATCAGAAAAGGAACTTCATGTCTCCAAATGCATAAAACTGAAATTTAATGAGTAAGAATGACCATAACAATGAATACCACTAGAAATGTGCATTGTAAGGCGCCTAAATGAGGATTGAGAAGCATATATACCTTGTTTCTCATTCATTGGGAGACACCGTTAATCAACAAAATCAATTACACTAAAAAGAGGAATCTGAAACAAATATGAGTCCCATGAAGATCAGAAAAGGAACTTCATGTCCCCAAATGCATAAAACAGAATTTTAAAAAGTAAGAATGATCATAACAATGAATACCACTAGAATTATGCATTGTGGGACTCCTAAATGAGGAATGATAAGCATATATACATTGTTTCTCATTCATTGGGGGACACCACTATTCAACTAAATCAATTACACCAAAAATAGGAATCTGGAACTAAAATGAGTCTCATGAAGATCAGAAAAGGAATTGCATGTCCCCAAATGCATAAAACTGAACTTTAATGAGTAAGAATGTCCATAACAGTGAATACCACTAGAAATGTGCATTGTAGGGCGCCTAAATCAATTACACCAAAAAGAGGAATCTGGAAATCAAATGAGTCCCATGAAGATCAGAAAAGAACTTCATGGCTCCAAATGCATAAAACAGAATTTTAAAGAGTAAGAATGGTCATAACAATGAATACCACAAGAAATGTGCATTGTGGGACTCCTAAATGAGGAATGAGAAGCATATATACCTTGTTTCTCATTCATTGGGAGACACCGTTAATCAACAAAATTAATTACACTAAAAAGAGGAATCTGAAACAAATATGAGTCCCATGAAGATCAGAAAAGGAACTTCATGTCCCCAAATGCATAAAACAGAATTTTAAAAAAGTAAGAATGATTATAACAATGAATACCACTAGAATTATGCATTGTGGGACTCCTAAATGAGGAATGATAAGCATATATACATTGTTTCTCATTCATTGGGGGACACCACTATTCAACTAAATCAATTACACCAAAAATAGGAATCTGGAACTAAAATGAGTCTCATGAAGATCAGAAAAGGAATTGCATGTCCCCAAATGCATAAAACTGAACTTTAATGAGTAAGAATGTCCATAACAGTGAATACCACTAGAAATGTGCATTGTAGGGCGCCTAAATCAATTTACACCAAAAAGAGGAATCTGGAAATCAAATGAGTCCCATGAAGATCAGAAAAGAACTTCATGGCTCCAAATGCATAAAACAGAATTTTAAAGAGTAAGAATGGTCATAACAATGAATACCACAAGAAATGTGCATTGTGGGACTCCTAAATGAGGAATGAGACGCATATATATATTGTTTCTCATTCATTGGGAGACACCGTTAATCAACCAAATCAATTACATCGAAAACAGGAATCTGAACTAAAATGAGTATCATGAAGATCAGAAAAGGAACTTCATGTCTCCAAATGCATAAAACTGAAAATTTAATGAGTAAGAATGACCATAACAATGAATACCACTAGAAATGTGCATTGTAGGGCCGCCTAAATGAGGATTGAGAAGCATATATACCTGGTTTCTCATTCATTGGGAGACACCGTTAATCAACAAAATCAATTACACTAAAAAGAGGAATCTGAAACAAATATGAGTCCCATGAAGATCAGAAAAGGAACTTCATGTCCCCAAATGCATAAAACAGAATTTTAAAAAGTAAGAATGATCATAACAATGAATACCACTAGAATTATGCATTGTGGGACTCCTAAATGAGGAATGATAAGCATATATACATTGTTTCTCATTCATTGGGGGACACCACTATTCAACTAAATCAATTACACAAAAAATAGGAATCTGGAACTAAAATGAGTCTCATGAAGATCAGAAAAGGAATTGCATGTCCCCAAATGCATAAAACTGAACTTTAATGAGTAAGAATGTCCATAACAGTGAATACCACTAGAAATGTGCATTGTAGGGCGCTAAATCAATTACCTAAAAGAGGAATCTGGAAATCAAATGAGTCCCATGAAGATCAGAAAAAACTTCATGCTCCAAATGCATAAAACAGAATTTAAAGTAAGAATGTCATAACAGTGAATACCACTAGGAAATGTGCATTGTCAGGGCGCCTAAATCAATTACACCAAAAAGAGGAATCTGGAAATCAAATGAGTCCCATGAAATCAGAAAAGAACTTCATGGCTCCAAATGCATAAAACAGAATTTTAAAGAGTAAGAATGGTCATAACAATGAATACCACAAGAAATGTGCATTGTGGGACTCCTAAATGAGGAATGAGAAGCATATATAATTGTTTCTCATTCATTGGGAGACACACTATTCAACTAAATCAATTACACGAAAAATAGGAATCTGGAACTAAAATGAGTCTCATGAAGATCAGAAAAGAAATTGCATGTCCCAAATGCATAAAACTGAACTTTAATGAGTAAAAGTCCATAACAGTGAATACACTAGAAATGTGCATTTACGCCTAAATCAATTACACAAAAAAGGAATCTGGAAATAAATGATCCATGAAATAGAAAAGAACTTCATGCTAAAATATAAAACAGAATTTAAAGAGTAAGAATGCCCATAACAATGAATACCACTAGAAATGTGCATTGTGGGACGCCTAAATGAGGAATGAGAAGCATATATACCTTGTTTCTCATTCATTGGGAGACACCGTTAATCAACAAAATCAATTACACTAAAAAGAGGAATCTGAAACAAATATGAGTCCCATGAAGATCAGAAAAGGAACTTCATGTCCCCAAATGCATAAAACAGAATTTTAAAAAGTAAGAATGATCATAACAATGAATACCACTAGAATTATGCATTGTGGGACTCCTAAATGAGGAATGATAAGCATATATACATTGTTTCTCATTCATTGGGGGACACCACTATTCAACTAAATCAATTACACCAAAAATAGGAATCTGGAACTAAATGAGTCTCATGAAGATCAGAAAAGGAATTGCATGTCCCCAAATGCATAAAACTGAACTTTAATGAGTAAGAATGTCCATAACAGTGAATACCACTAGAAATGTGCATTGTAGGGCGCCTAAATCAATTACACCAAAAAGAGGAATCTGGAAATCAAATGAGTCCCATGAAGATCAGAAAAAGAACTTCATGGCTCCAAATGCATAAAACAGAATTTTAAAGAGTAAGAATGGTCATAACAATGAATACCACAAGAAATGTGCATTGTGGGACTCCTAAATGAGGAATGAGAAGCATATATATATTGTTTCTCATTCATTGGGAGACACCGTTAATCAACCAAATCAATTACATCGAAAACAGGAATCTGGAACTAAAATGAGTATCATGAAGATCAGAAAAGGAACTTCATGTCTCCAAATGCATAAAACTGAAATTTAATGAGTAAGAATGACCATAACAATGAATACCACTAGAAATGTGCATTGTAGGGCGCCTAAATGAGGATTGAGAAGCATATATACCTTGTTTCTCATTCATTGGGAGACACCGTTAATCAACAAAATCAATTACACTAAAAAGAGGAATCTGAAACAAATATGAGTCCCATGAAGATCAGAAAAGGAACTTCATGTCCCCAAATGCATAAAACAGAATTTTAAAAAGTAAGAATGATCATAACAATGAATACCACTAGAATTATGCATTGTGGGACTCCTAAATGAGGAATGATAAGCATATATACATTGTTTCTCATTCATTGGGGGACACCACTATTCAACTAAATCAATTACACCAAAAATAGGAATCTGGAACTAAAATGAGTCTCATGAAGATCAGAAAAGGAATTGCATGTCCCCAAATGCATAAAACTGAACTTTAATGAGTAAGAATGTCCATAACAGTGAATACCACTAGAAATGTGCATTGTAGGGCGCCTAAATCAATTACACCAAAAAGAGGAATCTGGAAATCAAATGAGTCCCATGAAGATCAGAAAAAGAACTTCATGGCTCCAAATGCATAAAACAGAATTTTAAAGAGTAAGAATGGTCATAACAATGAATACCACAAGAAATGTGCATTGTGGGACTCCTAAATGAGGAATGAGAAGCATATATATATTGTTTCTCATTCATTGGGAGACACCGTTAATCAACCAAATCAATTACATCGAAAACAGGAATCTGGAACTAAAATGAGTATCATGAAGATCAGAAAAGGAACTTCATGTCTCCAAATGCATAAAACTGAAATTTAATGAGTAAGAATGACCATAACAATGAATACCACTAGAAATGTGCATTGTAGGGCGCCTAAATGAGGATTGAGAAGCATATATACCTTGTTTCTCATTCATTGGGAGACACCGTTAATCAACAAAATCAATTACACTAAAAAGAGGAATCTGAAACAAATATGAGTCCCATGAAGATCAGAAAAGGAACTTCATGTCCCCAAATGCATAAAACAGAATTTTAAAAAGTAAGAATGATCATAACAATGAATACCACTAGAATTATGCATTGTGGGACTCCTAAATGAGGAATGATAAGCATATATACATTGTTTCTCATTCATTGGGGGACACCACTATTCAACTAAATCAATTACACCAAAAATAGGAATCTGGAACTAAAATGAGTCTCATGAAGATCAGAAAAGGAATTGCATGTCCCCAAATGCATAAAACTGAACTTTAATGAGTAAGAATGTCCATAACAGTGAATACCACTAGAAATGTGCATTGTAGGGCGCCTAAATCAATTACACCAAAAAGAGGAATCTGGAAATCAAATGAGTCCCATGAAGATCAGAAAAAGAACTTCATGGCTCCAAATGCATAAAACAGAATTTTAAAGAGTAAGAATGGTCATAACAATGAATACCACAAGAAATGTGCATTGTGGGACTCCTAAATGAGGAATGAGAAGCATATATATAT
The DNA here is from genome assembly GCA_900108845.1 of Iljinskaea planisiliqua. NCBI lineage: Eukaryota > Viridiplantae > Streptophyta > Magnoliopsida > Brassicales > Brassicaceae > Iljinskaea > Iljinskaea planisiliqua. The sequence continues at coordinate 21,885 of FNXX01000073.1, read as the reverse complement.
TGTTTCTCATTCATTGGGAGACACCGTTAATCAACCAAATCAATTACATCGAAAACAGGAATCTGGAACTAAAATGAGTATCATGAAGATCAGAAAAGGAACTTCATGTCTCCAAATGCATAAAACTGAAATTTAATGAGTAAGAATGACCATAACAATGAATACCACTAGAAATGTGCATTGTAGGGCGCCTAAATGAGGATTGAGAAGCATATATACCTTGTTTCTCATTCATTGGGAGACACCGTTAATCAACAAAATCAATTACACTAAAAAGAGGAATCTGAAACAAATATGAGTCCCATGAAGATCAGAAAAGGAACTTCATGTCCCCAAATGCATAAAACAGAATTTTAAAAAGTAAGAATGATCATAACAATGAATACCACTAGAATTATGCATTGTGGGACTCCTAAATGAGGAATGATAAGCATATATACATTGTTTCTCATTCATTGGGGGACACCACTATTCAACTAAATCAATTACACCAAAAATAGGAATCTGGAACTAAAATGAGTCTCATGAAGATCAGAAAAGGAATTGCATGTCCCCAAATGCATAAAACTGAACTTTAATGAGTAAGAATGTCCATAACAGTGAATACCACTAGAAATGTGCATTGTAGGGCGCCTAAATCAATTACACCAAAAAGAGGAATCTGGAAATCAAATGAGTCCCATGAAGATCAGAAAAAGAACTTCATGGCTCCAAATGCATAAAACAGAATTTTAAAGAGTAAGAATGGTCATAACAATGAATACCACAAGAAATGTGCATTGTGGGACTCCTAAATGAGGAATGAGAAGCATATATATATTGTTTCTCATTCATTGGGAGACACCGTTAATCAACCAAATCAATTACATCGAAAACAGGAATCTGGAACTAAAATGAGTATCATGAAGATCAGAAAAGGAACTTCATGTCTCCAAATGCATAAAACTGAAATTTAATGAGTAAGAATGACCATAACAATGAATACCACTAGAAATGTGCATTGTAGGGCGCCTAAATGAGGATTGAGAAGCATATATACCTTGTTTCTCATTCATTGGGAGACACCGTTAATCAACAAAATCAATTACACTAAAAAGAGGAATCTGAAACAAATATGAGTCCCATGAAGATCAGAAAAGGAACTTCATGTCCCCAAATGCATAAAACAGAATTTTAAAAAGTAAGAATGATCATAACAATGAATACCACTAGAATTATGCATTGTGGGACTCCTAAATGAGGAATGATAAGCATATATACATTGTTTCTCATTCATTGGGGGACACCACTATTCAACTAAATCAATTACACCAAAAATAGGAATCTGGAACTAAAATGAGTCTCATGAAGATCAGAAAAGGAATTGCATGTCCCCAAATGCATAAAACTGAACTTTAATGAGTAAGAATGTCCATAACAGTGAATACCACTAGAAATGTGCATTGTAGGGCGCCTAAATCAATTACACCAAAAAGAGGAATCTGGAAATCAAATGAGTCCCATGAAGATCAGAAAAAGAACTTCATGGCTCCAAATGCATAAAACAGAATTTTAAAGAGTAAGAATGGTCATAACAATGAATACCACAAGAAATGTGCATTGTGGGACTCCTAAATGAGGAATGAGAAGCATATATATATTGTTTCTCATTCATTGGGAGACACCGTTAATCAACCAAATCAATTACATCGAAAACAGGAATCTGGAACTAAAATGAGTATCATGAAGATCAGAAAAGGAACTTCATGTCTCCAAATGCATAAAACTGAAATTTAATGAGTAAGAATGACCATAACAATGAATACCACTAGAAATGTGCATTGTAGGGCGCCTAAATGAGGATTGAGAAGCATATATACCTTGTTTCTCATTCATTGGGAGACACCGTTAATCAACAAAATCAATTACACTAAAAAGAGGAATCTGAAACAAATATGAGTCCCATGAAGATCAGAAAAGGAACTTCATGTCCCCAAATGCATAAAACAGAATTTTAAAAAGTAAGAATGATCATAACAATGAATACCACTAGAATTATGCATTGTGGGACTCCTAAATGAGGAATGATAAGCATATATACATTGTTTCTCATTCATTGGGGGACACCACTATTCAACTAAATCAATTACACCAAAAATAGGAATCTGGAACTAAAATGAGTCTCATGAAGATCAGAAAAGGAATTGCATGTCCCCAAATGCATAAAACTGAACTTTAATGAGTAAGAATGTCCATAACAGTGAATACCACTAGAAATGTGCATTGTAGGGCGCCTAAATCAATTACACCAAAAAGAGGAATCTGGAAATCAAATGAGTCCCATGAAGATCAGAAAAAGAACTTCATGGCTCCAAATGCATAAAACAGAATTTTAAAGAGTAAGAATGGTCATAACAATGAATACCACAAGAAATGTGCATTGTGGGACTCCTAAATGAGGAATGAGAAGCATATATATATTGTTTCTCATTCATTGGGAGACACCGTTAATCAACCAAATCAATTACATCGAAAACAGGAATCTGGAACTAAAATGAGTATCATGAAGATCAGAAAAGGAACTTCATGTCTCCAAATGCATAAAACTGAAATTTAATGAGTAAGAATGACCATAACAATGAATACCACTAGAAATGTGCATTGTAGGGCGCCTAAATGAGGATTGAGAAGCATATATACCTTGTTTCTCATTCATTGGGAGACACCGTTAATCAACAAAATCAATTACACTAAAAAGAGGAATCTGAAACAAATATGAGTCCCATGAAGATCAGAAAAGGAACTTCATGTCCCCAAATGCATAAAACAGAATTTTAAAAAGTAAGAATGATCATAACAATGAATACCACTAGAATTATGCATTGTGGGACTCCTAAATGAGGAATGATAAGCATATATACATTGTTTCTCATTCATTGGGGGACACCACTATTCAACTAAATCAATTACACCAAAAATAGGAATCTGGAACTAAAATGAGTCTCATGAAGATCAGAAAAGGAATTGCATGTCCCCAAATGCATAAAACTGAACTTTAATGAGTAAGAATGTCCATAACAGTGAATACCACTAGAAATGTGCATTGTAGGGCGCCTAAATCAATTACACCAAAAAGAGGAATCTGGAAATCAAATGAGTCCCATGAAGATCAGAAAAAGAACTTCATGGCTCCAAATGCATAAAACAGAATTTTAAAGAGTAAGAATGGTCATAACAATGAATACCACAAGAAATGTGCATTGTGGGACTCCTAAATGAGGAATGAGAAGCATATATATATTGTTTCTCATTCATTGGGAGACACCGTTAATCAACCAAATCAATTACATCGAAAACAGGAATCTGGAACTAAAATGAGTATCATGAAGATCAGAAAAGGAACTTCATGTCTCCAAATGCATAAAACTGAAATTTAATGAGTAAGAATGACCATAACAATGAATACCACTAGAAATGTGCATTGTAGGGCGCCTAAATGAGGATTGAGAAGCATATATACCTTGTTTCTCATTCATTGGGAGACACCGTTAATCAACAAAATCAATTACACTAAAAAGAGGAATCTGAAACAAATATGAGTCCCATGAAGATCAGAAAAGGAACTTCATGTCCCCAAATGCATAAAACAGAATTTTAAAAAGTAAGAATGATCATAACAATGAATACCACTAGAATTATGCATTGTGGGACTCCTAAATGAGGAATGAAAGCATATATACATTGTTTCTCATTCATTGGGGGACACCACTATCAACAAATCAATTACACCAAAAATAGGAATCTGGAACTAAAATGAGTCTCATGAAGATCAGAAAAGGAATTGCATGTCCCCAAATGCATAAAACTGAACTTTAATGAGTAAGAATGTCCATAACAGTGAATACCACTAGAAATGTGCATTGTAGGGCGCCTAAATCAATTACACCAAAAAGAGGAATCTGGAAATCAAATGAGTCCCATGAAGATCAGAAAAAGAACTTCATGGCTCCAAATGCATAAAACAGAATTTTAAAGAGTAAGAATGGTCATAACAATGAATACCACAAGAAATGTGCATTGTGGGACTCCTAAATGAGGAATGAGAAGCATATATATATTGTTTCTCATTCATTGGGAGACACCGTTAATCAACCAAATCAATTACACCGAAAACAGGAATCTGGAACTAAAATGAGTATCATGAAGATCAGAAAAGGAACTTCATGTCTCCAAATGCATAAAACTGAAATTTAATGAGTAAGAATGACCATAACAATGAATACCACTAGAAATGTGCATTGTAGGGCGCCTAAATGAGGATTGAGAAGCATATATACCTTGTTTCTCATTCATTGGGAGACACCGTTAATCAACAAAATCAATTACACTAAAAAGAGGAATCTGAAACAAATATGAGTCCCATGAAGATCAGAAAAGGAACTTCATGTCCCCAAATGCATAAAACAGAATTTTAAAAAGTAAGAATGATCATAACAATGAATACCACTAGAATTATGCATTGTGGGACTCCTAAATGAGGAATGATAAGCATATATACATTGTTTCTCATTCATTGGGGGACACCACTATTCAACTAAATCAATTACACCAAAAATAGGAATCTGGAACTAAAATGAGTCTCATGAAGATCAGAAAAGGAATTGCATGTCCCCAAATGCATAAAACTGAACTTTAATGAGTAAGAATGTCCATAACAGTGAATACCACTAGAAATGTGCATTGTAGGGCGCCTAAATCAATTACACCAAAAAGAGGAATCTGGAAATCAAATGAGTCCCATGAAGATCAGAAAAAGAACTTCATGGCTCCAAATGCATAAAACAGAATTTTAAAGAGTAAGAATGGTCATAACAATGAATACCACAAGAAATGTGCATTGTGGGACTCCAAATGAGGAATGAGAAGCATATATACATTGTTTCTCATTCATTGGGAGACACCGTTAATCAACCAAATCAATTACACCGAAAACAGGAATCTGGAACTAAAATGAGTATCATGAAGATCAGAAAAGGAACTTCATGTCTCCAAATGCATAAAACTGAAATTTAATGAGTAAGAATGACCATAACAATGAATACCATTAGAAATGTGCATTGTAGGGCGCCTAAATCAATTACACCAAAAAGAGGAATCTGAAACAAATATGAGTCCCATGAAGATCAGAAAAGGAACTTCATGTCCCAAATGCATAAAACAGAATTTTAAAAAGTAAGAATGATCATAACAATGAATACCACTAGAATTATGCATTGTGGGACTCCTAAATGAGGAATGATAAGCATATATACATTGTTTCTCATTCATTGGGGGACACCACTAATCAACCAAATCAATTACACCAAAAATAGGAATCTGGAACTAAAATGAGTCTCATGAAGATCAGAAAAGGAATTGCATGTCCCCAAATGCATAAAACTGAACTTTAATGAGTAAGAATGTCCATAACAGTGAATACCACTAGAAATGTGCATTGTAGGGCGCCTAAATCAATTACACCAAAAAGAGGAATCTGGAAATCAAATGAGTCCCATGAAGATCAGAAAAAGAACTTCATGGCTCCAAATGCATAAAACAGAATTTTAAAGAGTAAGAATGGTCATAACAATGAATACCACAAGAAATGTGCATTGTGGGACTCCTAAATGAGGAATGAGAAGCATATATATATTGTTTCTCATTCATTGGGAGACACCGTTAATCAACCAAATCAATTACACCGAAAACAGGAATCTGGAACTAAAATGAGTATCATGAAGATCAGAAAAGGAACTTCATGTCTCCAAATGCATAAAACTGAAATTTAATGAGTAAGAATGACCATAACAATGAATACCACTAGAAATGTGCATTGTAGGGCGCCTAAATGAGGATTGAGAAGCATATATACCTTGTTTCTCATTCATTGGGAGACACCGTTAATCAACAAAATCAATTACACTAAAAAGAGGAATCTGAAACAAATATGAGTCCCATGAAGATCAGAAAAGGAACTTCATGTCCCCAAATGCATAAAACAGAATTTTAAAAAGTAAGAATGATCATAACAATGAATACCACTAGAATTATGCATTGTGGGACTCCTAAATGAGGAATGATAAGCATATATACATTGTTTCTCATTCATTGGGGGACACCACTATTCAACTAAATCAATTACACCAAAAATAGGAATCTGGAACTAAAATGAGTCTCATGAAGATCAGAAAAGGAATTGCATGTCCCCAAATGCATAAAACTGAACTTTAATGAGTAAGAATGTCCATAACAGTGAATACCACTAGAAATGTGCATTGTAGGGCGCCTAAATCAATTACACCAAAAAGAGGAATCTGGAAATCAAATGAGTCCCATGAAGATCAGAAAAAGAACTTCATGGCTCCAAATGCATAAAACAGAATTTTAAAGAGTAAGAATGGTCATAACAATGAATACCACAAGAAATGTGCATTGTGGGACTCCTAAATGAGGAATGAGAAGCATATATATATTGTTTCTCATTCATTGGGAGACACCGTTAATCAACCAAATCAATTACACCGAAAACAGGAATCTGGAACTAAAATGAGTATCATGAAGATCAGAAAAGGAACTTCATGTCTCCAAATGCATAAAACTGAAATTTAATGAGTAAGAATGACCATAACAATGAATACCACTAGAAATGTGCATTGTAGGGCGCCTAAATGAGGATTGAGAAGCATATATACCTTGTTTCTCATTCATTGGGAGACACCGTTAATCAACAAAATCAATTACACTAAAAAGAGGAATCTGAAACAAATATGAGTCCCATGAAGATCAGAAAAGGAACTTCATGTCCCCAAATGCATAAAACAGAATTTTAAAAAGTAAGAATGATCATAACAATGAATACCACTAGAATTATGCATTGTGGGACTCCTAAATGAGGAATAAGAAGCACATATACATTGTTTCTCATTCATTGGGGGACACCACTAATCAACCAAATCAATTACACCAAAAATAGGAATCTGGAACTAAAATGAGTCTCATGAAGATCAGAAAAGGAATTGCATGTCCCCAAATGCATAAAACTGAACTTTAATGAGTAAGAATGTCCATAACAGTGAATACCACTAGAAATGTGCATTGTAGGGCGCCTAAATCAATTACACCAAAAAGAGGAATCTGGAAATCAAATGAGTCCCATGAAGATCAGAAAAAGAACTTCATGGCTCCAAATGCATAAAACAGAATTTTAAAGAGTAAGAATGGTCATAACAATGAATACCACAAGAAATGTGCATTGTGGGACTCCTAAATGAGGAATGAGAAGCATATATATATTGTTTCTCATTCATTGGGAGACACCGTTAATCAACCAAATCAATTACACCGAAAACAGGAATCTGGAACTAAAATGAGTATCATGAAGATCAGAAAAGGAACTTCATGTCTCCAAATGCATAAAACTGAAATTTAATGAGTAAGAATGACCATAACAATGAATACCACTAGAAATGTGCATTGTAGGGCGCCTAAATGAGGATTGAGAAGCATATATACCTTGTTTCTCATTCATTGGGAGACACCGTTAATCAACAAAATCAATTACACTAAAAAGAGGAATCTGAAACAAATATGAGTCCCATGAAGATCAGAAAAGGAACTTCATGTCCCCAAATGCATAAAACAGAATTTTAAAAAGTAAGAATGATCATAACAATGAATACCACTAGAATTATGCATTGTGGGACTCCTAAATGAGGAATGATAAGCATATATACATTGTTTCTCATTCATTGGGGACACCACTATTCAACTAAATCAATTACACCAAAAATAGGAATCTGGAACTAAAATGAGTCTCATGAAGATCAGAAAAGGAATTGCATGTCCCCAAATGCATAAAACTGAACTTTAATGAGTAAGAATGTCCATAACAGTGAATACCACTAGAAATGTGCATTGTAGGGCGCCTAAATCAATTACACCAAAAAGAGGAATCTGGAAATCAAATGAGTCCCATGAAGATCAGAAAAAGAACTTCATGGCTCCAAATGCATAAAACAGAATTTTAAAGAGTAAGAATGGTCATAACAATGAATACCACAAGAAATGTGCATTGTGGGACTCCCAAATGAGGAATGAGAAGCATATATACATTGTTTCTCATTCATTGGGAAACACCGTTAATCAACCAAATCAATTACACCGAAAACAGGAATCTGGAACTAAAATGAGTATCATGAAGATCAGAAAAGGAACTTCATGTCTCCAAATGCATAAAACTGAAATTTAATGAGTAAGAATGACCATAACAATGTATACCATTAGAAATGTGCATTGTAGGACGCCTAAATGAGGATTGAGAAGCATATATACCTTGTTTCTCATTCATTGGGAGACACCGTTAATCAACAAAATCAATTACACTAAGAAGAGGAATCTGAAACAAATATGAGTCCATGAAGATCAGAAAAGGAACTTCATGTCCCCAAATGCATAAAACTGAATTTTAAAAAGTAAGAATGGTCATAACAATGAATACCACTAGAATTATGCATTGTGGGACTCCTAAATGAGGAATAAGAAGCACATATACATTGTTTCTCATTCATTGGGGGACACCACTAATCAACCAAATCAATTACACCAAAAATAGGACTCTGGAACTAAAATGAGTCTCATGAAGATCAGAAAAGGAATTGCATGTCCCCAAATGCATAAAACTGAACTTTAATGAGTAAGAATGTCCATAACAGTGAATACCACTAGAAATGTGCATTGTAGGGCGCCTAAATCAATTACACCAAAAAGAGGAATCTGGAAATCAAATGAGTCCCATGAAGATCAGAAAAAGAACTTCATGGCTCCAAATGCATAAAACAGAATTTTAAAGAGTAAGAATGGTCATAACAATGAATACCACAAGAAATGTGCATTGTGGGACTCCTAAATGAGGAATGAGAAGCATATATATATTGTTTCTCATTCATTGGGAGACACCGTTAATCAACCAAATCAATTACACCGAAAACAGGAATCTGGAACTAAAATGAGTATCATGAAGATCAGAAAAGGAACTTCATGTCTCCAAATGCATAAAACTGAAATTTAATGAGTAAGAATGACCATAACAATGAATACCACTAGAAATGTGCATTGTAGGGCGCCTAAATGAGGATTGAGAAGCATATATACCTTGTTTCTCATTCATTGGGAGACACCGTTAATCAACAAAATCAATTACACTAAAAAGAGGAATCTGAAACAAATATGAGTCCCATGAAGATCAGAAAAGGAACTTCATGTCCCCAAATGCATAAAACAGAATTTTAAAAAGTAAGAATGATCATAACAATGAATACCACTAGAATTATGCATTGTGGGACTCCTAAATGAGGAATGATAAGCATATATACATTGTTTCTCATTCATTGGGGGACACCACTATTCAACTAAATCAATTACACCAAAAATAGGAATCTGGAACTAAAATGAGTCTCATGAAGATCAGAAAAGGAATTGCATGTCCCCAAATGCATAAAACTGAACTTTAATGAGTAAGAATGTCCATAACAGTGAATACCACTAGAAATGTGCATTGTAGGGCGCCTAAATCAATTACACCAAAAAGAGGAATCTGGAAATCAAATGAGTCCCATGAAGATCAGAAAAAGAACTTCATGGCTCCAAATGCATAAAACAGAATTTTAAAGAGTAAGAATGGTCATAACAATGAATACCACAAGAAATGTGCATTGTGGGACTCCCAAATGAGGAATGAGAAGCATATATACATTGTTTCTCATTCATTGGGAAACACCGTTAATCAACCAAATCAATTACACCGAAAACAGGAATCTGGAACTAAAATGAGTATCATGAAGATCAGAAAAGGAACTTCATGTCTCCAAATGCATAAAACTGAAATTTAATGAGTAAGAATGACCATAACAATGTATACCATTAGAAATGTGCATTGTAGGGCGCCTAAATCAATTACACCAAAAAGAGGAATCTGGAAATCAAATGAGCCCCATGAAGATCAGAAAAAGAACTTCATGCTCCAAATGCATAAAACAGAATTTTAAAGAGTAAGAATGGTCATAACAATGAATACCACAAGAAATGTGCATTGTGGGACTCCTAAATGAGGAATGAGAAGCATATATATATTGTTTCTCATTCATTGGGAGACACCGTTAATCAACCAAATCAATTACACCGAAAACAGGAATCTGGAACTAAAATGAGTCTCATGAAGATCAGAAAAGGAATTGCATGTCCCCAAATGCATAAAACTGAACTTTAATGAGTAAGAATGTCCATAACAGTGAATACCACTAGAAATGTGCATTGTAGGGCGCCTAAATCAATTACACCAAAAAGAGGAATCTGGAAATCAAATGAGCCCCATGAAGATCAGAAAAAGAACTTCATGGCTCCAAATGCATAAAACAGAATTTTAAAGAGTAAGAATGGTCATAACAATGAATACCACAAGAAATGTGCATTGTGGGACTCCTAAATGAGGAATGAGAAGCATATATATATTGTTTCTCATTCATTGGGAGACACCGTTAATCAACCAAATCAATTACACCGAAAACAGGAATCTGGAACTAAAATGAGTATCATGAAGATCAGAAAAGGAACTTCATGTCTCCAAATGCATAAAACTGAAATTTAATGAGTACGAATGACCATAACAATGAATACCACTAGAAATGTGCATTGTAGGGCGCCTAAATGAGGATTGAGAAGCATATATACCTTGTTTCTCATTCATTGGGAGACACCGTTAATCAACAAAATTAATTACACTAAAAAGAGGAATCTGAAACAAATATGAGTCCCATGAAGATCAGAAAAGGAACTTCATGTCCCCAAATGCATAAAACAGAATTTTAAAAAGTAAGAATGATTATAACAATGAATACCACTAGAATTATGCATTGTGGGACTCCTAAATGAGGAATGATAAGCATATATACATTGTTTCTCATTCATTGGGGGACACCACTATTCAACTAAATCAATTACACCAAAAATAGGAATCTGTAACTAAAATGAGTCTCATGAAGATCAGAAAAGGAATTGCATGTCCCCAAATGCATAAAACTGAACTTTAATGAGTAAGAATGTCCATAACAGTGAATACCACTAGAAATGTGCATTGTAGGGCGCCTAAATCAATTACACCAAAATGAGGAATCTGGAAATCAAATGAGTCCCATGAAGATCAGAAAAAGAACTTCATGGCTCCAAATGCATAAAACAGAATTTTAAAGAGTAAGAATGGTCATAACAATGAATACCACAAGAAATGTGCATTGTGGGACTCCTAAATGAGGAATGAGAAGCATATATATATTGTTTCTCATTCATTGGGAGACACCGTTAATCAACCAAATCAATTACACCGAAAACAGGAATCTGGAACTAAAATGAGTATCATGAAGATCAGAAAAGGAACTTCATGTCTCCAAATGCATAAAACTGAAATTTAATGAGTAAGAATGACCATAACAATGAATACCACTAGAAATGTGCATTGTAGGGCGCCTAAATGAGGATTGAGAAGCATATATACCTTGTTTCTCATTCATTGGGAGACACCGTTAATCAACAAAATCAATTACACTAAAAAGAGGAATCTGAAACAAATATGAGTCCCATGAAGATCAGAAAAGGAACTTCATGTCCCCAAATGCATAAAACAGAATTTTAAAAAGTAAGAATGATCATAACAATGAATACCACTAGAATTATGCATTGTGGGACTCCTAAATGAGGAATGATAAGCATATATACATTGTTTCTCATTCATTGGGGGACACCACTATTCAACTAAATCAATTACACCAAAAATAGGAATCTGGAACTAAAATGAGTCTCATGAAGATCAGAAAAGGAATTGCATGTCCCCAAATGCATAAAACTGAACTTTAATGAGTAAGAATGTCCATAACAGTGAATACCACTAGAAATGTGCATTGTAGGGCGCCTAAATCAATTACACCAAAAAGAGGAATCTGGAAATCAAATGAGTCCCATGAAGATCAGAAAAAGAACTTCATGGCTCCAAATGCATAAAACAGAATTTTAAAGAGTAAGAATGGTCATAACAATGAATACCACAAGAAATGTGCATTGTGGGACTCCCAAATGAGGAATGAGAAGCATATATACATTGTTTCTCATTCATTGGGAAACACCGTTAATCAACCAAATCAATTACACCGAAAACAGGAATCTGGAACTAAAATGAGTATCATGAAGATCAGAAAAGGAACTTCATGTCTCCAAATGCATAAAACTGAAATTTAATGAGTAAGAATGACCATAACAATGTATACCATTAGAAATGTGCATTGTAGGACGCCTAAATGAGGATTGAGAAGCATATATACCTTGTTTCTCATTCATTGGGAGACACCGTTAATCAACAAAATCAATTACACTAAGAAGAGGAATCTGAAACAAATATGAGTCTCATGAAGATCAGAAAAGGAACTTCATGTCCCCAAATGCATAAAACTGAATTTTAAAAAGTAAGAATGGTCATAACAATGAATACCACTAGAATTATGCATTGTGGGACTCCTAAATGAGGAATAAGAAGCACATATACATTGTTTCTCATTCATTGGGGGACACCACTAATCAACCAAATCAATTACACCAAAAATAGGACTCTGGAACTAAAATGAGTCTCATGAAGATCAGAAAAGGAATTGCATGTCCCCAAATGCATAAAACTGAACTTTAATGAGTAAGAATGTCCATAACAGTGAATACCACTAGAAATGTGCATTGTAGGGCGCCTAAATCAATTACACTAAAAAGAGGAATCTGGAAATCAAATGAGTCCCATGAAGATCAGAAAAAGAACTTCATGGCTCCAAATGCATAAAACAGAATTTTAAAGAGTAAGAATGGTCATAACAATGAATACCACAAGAAATGTGCATTGTGGGACTCCTAAATGAGGAATGAGAAGCATATATATATTGTTTCTCATTCATTGGGAGACACCGTTAATCAACCAAATCAATTACACCGAAAACAGGAATCTGGAACTAAAATGAGTATCATGAAGATCAGAAAAGGAACTTCATGTCTCCAAATGCATAAAACTGAAATTTAATGAGTAAGAATGACCATAACAATGAATACCACTAGAAATGTGCATTGTAGGGCGCCTAAATGAGGATTGAGAAGCATATATACCTTGTTTCTCATTCATTGGGAGACACCGTTAATCAACAAAATCAATTACACTAAAAAGAGGAATCTGAAACAAATATGAGTCCCATGAAGATCAGAAAAGGAACTTCATGTCCCCAAATGCATAAAACAGAATTTTAAAAAGTAAGAATGATCATAACAATGAATACCACTAGAATTATGCATTGTGGGACTCCTAAATGAGGAATGATAAGCATATATACATTGTTTCTCATTCATTGGGGGACACCACTATTCAACTAAATCAATTACACCAAAAATAGGAATCTGGAACTAAAATGAGTCTCATGAAGATCAGAAAAGGAATTGCATGTCCCCAAATGCATAAAACTGAACTTTAATGAGTAAGAATGTCCATAACAGTGAATACCACTAGAAATGTGCATTGTAGGGCGCCTAAATCAATTACACCAAAAAGAGGAATCTGGAAATCAAATGAGTCCCATGAAGATCAGAAAAAGAACTTCATGGCTCCAAATGCATAAAACAGAATTTTAAAGAGTAAGAATGGTCATAACAATGAATACCACAAGAAATGTGCATTGTGGGACTCCCAAATGAGGAATGAGAAGCATATATACATTGTTTCTCATTCATTGGGAAACACCGTTAATCAACCAAATCAATTACACCGAAAACAGGAATCTGGAACTAAAATGAGTATCATGAAGATCAGAAAAGGAACTTCATGTCTCCAAATGCATAAAACTGAAATTTAATGAGTAAGAATGACCATAACAATGTATACCATTAGAAATGTGCATTGTAGGACGCCTAAATGAGGATTGAGAAGCATATATACCTTGTTTCTCATTCATTGGGAGACACCGTTAATCAACAAAATCAATTACACTAAGAAGAGGAATCTGAAACAAATATGAGTCTCATGAAGATCAGAAAAGGAACTTCATGTCCCCAAATGCATAAAACTGAATTTTAAAAAGTAAGAATGGTCATAACAATGAATACCACTAGAATTATGCATTGTGGGACTCCTAAATGAGGAATAAGAAGCACATATACATTGTTTCTCATTCATTGGGGGACACCACTAATCAACCAAATCAATTACACCAAAAATAGGACTCTGGAACTAAAATGAGTCTCATGAAGATCAGAAAAGGAATTGCATGTCCCCAAATGCATAAAACTGAACTTTAATGAGTAAGAATGTCCATAACAGTGAATACCACTAGAAATGTGCATTGTAGGGCGCCTAAATCAATTACACCAAAAAGAGGAATCTGGAAATCAAATGAGTCCCATGAAGATCAGAAAAGAACTTCATGGCTCCAAATGCATAAAACAGAATTTTAAAGAGTAAGAATGGTCATAACAATGAATACCACAAGAAATGTGCATTGTGGGACTCCTAAATGAGGAATGAGAAGCAAATATATATTGTTTCTCATTCATTGGGAGACACCGTTAATCAACCAAATCAATTACACCGAAAACAGGAATCTGGAACTAAAATGAGTATCATGAAGATCAGAAAAGGAACTTCATGTCTCCAAATGCATAAAACTGAAATTTAATGAGTAAGAATGACCATAACAATGAATACCACTAGAAATGTGCATTGTAAGGCGCCTAAATGAGGATTGAGAAGCATATATACCTTGTTTCTCATTCATTGGGAGACACCGTTAATCAACAAAATCAATTACACTAAAAAGAGGAATCTGAAACAAATATGAGTCCCATGAAGATCAGAAAAGGAACTTCATGTCCCCAAATGCATAAAACAGAATTTTAAAAAGTAAGAACGATCATAACAATGAATACTACTAGAATTATGCATTGTGGGACTCCTAAATGAGGAATGATAAGCATATATACATTGTTTCTCATTCATTCGGGGACACCACTATTCAACTAAATCAATTACACCAAAAATAGGAATCCGGAACTAAAATGAGTCTCATGAAGATCAGAAAAGGAATTGCATGTCCCCAAATGCATAAAACTGAACTTTAATGAGTAAGAATGTCCATAACAATGAATACCACTAGAAATGTGCATTGTAGGGCGCCTAAATCAATTACACCAGAAAGAGGTATCTGGAAATCAAATGAGTCCCATGAATATCAGAAAAAGAACTTCATGACTCCAAATGCATAAAACAGAATTTTAAAGAGTAAGAATGGTCATAACAATGAATACCACAAGAAATGTGCATTGTGGGACACCTAAATGAGGAATGAGAGGCATATATACATTGTTTCTCATTCATTGGGAGACACCGTTAATCAACCAAATCAGTTACCCTAAAATAGGTATCTGGAACAAAAATGAGTCCCATGTAGATCAGAAAAGGAACTTCCTGTCCCCAAATGCACAAAACAAAATTTTAAAAGTATATATACATTGTTTCTAATTCATTGGGAGACACCGTTAATTAACAAAAAAAAAAACAGCAAAAACAGGCATCTGGAAATCAAATGAGTCCCATGAAGATCAGGAAAAGAACTTCATGGCTCCAAATGCATAAAACAGAATTTTAAAGAGTAAGAATGGTTATGAATACCTCAAGAAATGTGCATTGTGGGACTCCTAAATGAGGAATGAGAAGCATATATACATTGTTTCTCATTCATTGGGAGACAACGTTAATCAACCAAAATCAATTACATCGAAAACAGGAATCTGGAACTAAAATGAGTATCATGAAGATCAGAAAAGGAACTTCATGTCTCCAAATGCATAAAACTGAAATTTAATGAGTAAGAATGACCATAACAATGAATACCACTAGAAATGTGCATTGTAGGGCGCCTAAATGAGGATTGAGAAGCATATATACCTTGTTTCTCATTCATTGGGAGACACCGTTAATCAACAAAATAAATTACACTTAAAAGAGGAATCTGAAACAAATATGAGTCCCATGAAGATCAGAAAAGGAACTTCATGTCCCCAAATGCATAAAACAGAATTTTAAAAAGTAAGAATTATCATAACAATGAATACCACTAGAATTATGCATAGTGGGACTCCTAAATGAGGAATGATAAGCATATATACATTGTTTCTCATTCATTGGGGGACACCATTAATCAACCAAATCAATTACACCAAAAATAGGAATCTGGAACTAAAATGAGTCTTATGAAGATCAGAAAAGGAATTGCATGTCCCCAAATACATAAAACTGAACTTTAATGAGTAAGAATGTCCATAACAATGAATACCACTAGAAATGTGCATTGTAGGGCGCCTAAATGAGGATTGAGAAGCATATATACCTTGTTTCTCATTCATTGGAAGACACCGTTAATTAACCAAATCAATTACACCAAAAAGAGGAATCTGGAACAAAAATGAGTCTCATGAAGATCAGAAAAGGAATTGCATGTCCCCAAATGCATAAAACTGAAATTTAATGAGTAAGAATGTCCATAACAATGAAAAGCACTAGAAATGTGCAATATAGTGCGCCTAAATGAGGATTGAGAAGTATATATACCTTGTTTCTCATTCATTGGGAGACACCATTAATCAACAAAATAAATTACACTAAAGAGAGGAATCTGAAACAAATATGAGTCCCATGAAGATCAGAAAAGGACCTTCATGTCCCCAAATGCATAAAACAGAATTTTAAAAAGTAAGAATTGTCATAACAATGAATACCACTTGAATTATGCATTGTGGGACTCCTAATTGAGGAATGAGAAGCATATATACATTGTTTCTCATTCATTGGGGGACACGATTAATCAACCAAATCAATTACACCAAAAATAGGAATCTGGAACTAAAATGAGTCTTATGAAGATCAGAGAAGGAATTGCATGTCCCCAAATGCATAAAACTGAACTTTAATGAGTAAGAATGTCCATAACAATGAATACCACTAGAAATGTGCATTGTAGGGCGCCTAAATGGGGATTGAGAAGCATATATACATTGTTTCTCATTCATTGGAAAACACGGTTAATTAACCAAATCAATTACACCAAAAAGAGGAATCTGGAACAAAAATGAGTCCCTTGAAGGTCAGAAAAGGAACTTCATGTCCCGAAATGCATAAAACAAAATTTTAAAAAGTAAGAATTATCATAACAATGAATACCACTAGAATTATGCATTGTGGGACTCCTAAATGAGGAATGAGAAGCATATATACATTGTTTCTCATTCATTGGGGGACACCATTAATCAACCAAATCAATTACACCAAAAATAGGAATCTGGAACTAAAATGAGTCTTATGAAGATCAGAAAAGGAACTTCATGTCCCGAAATGCATAAAACAGAATTTTAAAAAGCAAGAATTATCATAACAATGAATACCACTAGAATTATTTATTGTGGGACTCCTAAATGAGGAATGAGAAGCATATATACATTGTTTCTCATTCATTGGGGGACACCATTAATCAACCAAATCCATTACACCAAACATAGGAATCTGGAACTAAAATGAGTCTTATGAAGATCAGAAAAGGAATTGCATGTCCCCAAATGCATAAAACTGAACTTTAATGAGTAAGAATGTCCATAACAATGAATACCACTAGAAATGTGCATTGTAGGGCGCCTAAATGAAGATTGAGAAGCATATATACATTGTTTCTCATTCATTGGAAAACACGGTTAATTAACCAAATCAATTACACCAAAAAGAGGAATCTGGAACAAAAATGAGTCCCTTGAAGGTCAGAAAAGGAACTTCATGTCCCGAAATGCATAAAACAGAATTTTAAAAAGTAAGAATGGTCATAACAATGAATACCACTAGAATTCTGCATTGTGGGACTCCTAAATGAGGAATGAGAAGCATATATACATTGTTTCTCATTCATTGGGGGACACCACTAATCAACCAAATCAATTAATCCAAAAATAGGAATTTGGAACTAAAATCAGTCTGATGAAGATTAGAAAAGGAATTGCATGTCCCCAAATGCATAAATTGAACTTTAATGAGTAAGAATATCCATAACAATGAATACCACTAGAAATTAGCATTGTAGGGCGCCAAACTCAATTACACCAAAAAGAGGAATCTGGAAATCAAATGAGTCCAATGAAGATCAGAAAAAGAATTTCACGGCTCAAAATGCAAAAAACAGAATTTTAAAGAGTAAGAATGATCATAACAATGAATACCACTAGAATTATGCATTGTGGGACTCCTAAATGAGGAATGAGAAGCATATATACATTGTTTCTCATTCATTGGGGGACACCACTAATCAACAAAATCAATTACACCAAAAATAGGAATCTGGAACTAAAATGAGTCTCATGAAGAACAGAAAAGGAATTGCATGTCCCCAAATGCATAAAACTGAACTTTAATGAGTAAGAATGTCCATAACAATGAATACCACTAGAAATATGCATTGTAGGGCGCCTAAATCAATTACACCAAAAGGAGGTATCTGGAATTCAAATGAGTCCCATGAAGATCAGAAAAAGAACTTCATGGCTCCAAATGTATAAAACAGAATTTTAAAGAGTAAGAATGGTCACAACAATGAATACCAGAAGAAATGTGCATTGTGGGACTCCTAAATGAGGAATGAGAAGCATATATACATTGTTTCTCATTCATTGGGAGACACCGTTAATCAACCAAATCAATTACACCAAAAATAGGAATCTGGAACTAAAATGAGTCGTAGGAAGATCAGAAAAGAAACTTCATGTCCCCAAATGCATAAAACAAAATTTTTAAAAGTAAGAATGGTCATAACAATGAATACCCCTAGAATTATAACGCCCCAACCGCCTCTACCGGTGAGTCACCCATCCCTCTATCCGGCTCGTGGGCCCCACCCCTGTCCGACGGTCAGTGCGTTAACCGGGAGGTTTGAAAGTCATGATATACTGACCCTGCAATCACCACGTGACCGTTCTCCGTGTTTTGGCCTCACTCACACGGTACCGCGAATGACTTCCCGGTAGGTCACCCATCCTTCCACTACTCCAGCTCAAGCACGCTTAACTCTGGAGTTCTTTCCGGATGGTCAACCGAAAAGGTAAGTGCACTTTGGTGACATAGGTAGTCAAATCAATTATTTTAACATCTCCAAATATACCAGAAATCGGGATGTTTCAATTTATAACGCCCCAACCGCCCCAACCGCCCCAACCGCCCCTACCGGTGAGTCACCCATCCCTCTATCGGGCTCGTGGGCCCCACCCCTGTCCGACGGTCGGTATGTTAACCGGGAGGTTTGAAAGTCATGATATACTGACCCTGCAATCACCACGTGACCGTTCCCCGTGTTTTGGCCTCACTCACACGGTACCGCGAATGACTTCCCGGTAGGTCACCCATCCTTCCACTACTCCAGCTCAAGCACGCTTAGCTCTGGAGTTCTTTCCGGATGGTCAACCGAAAAGGTAAGTGCACTTTGGTGACATAGGTAGTCAAATCAATTATTTTAACATCTCCAAATATACCAGAAATCGGGATGTTACAATTCACCCCCACTCACAGAGCGCAACGCCCTCGTTGCGCACCACAACAGGTCCTAAGACGCCTCCCAGGTCAGAACTGGGACGGCTAACCAGCTCTGATACCAAAATGTAACACCCGTCTCATCCTCACTCGAGAACGGCGTGCCACTAAACTCAACTTATGTCTCAAATACTCCAATTAATAAAATCTCAACTTTATTTTCAGAAATCATTAAATAAATCTCATAAATCCAATAAATCGAATAAATCTTAAAATAATTTTAAAATAAAATATTGAAAACTTTAAAACCCCAAAAATAGCACCCGATCTTCATAGCGTAAATCTACTCGTCGGTCTCACCTGAAAAGGGAAGAAAGAGGGGTGAGTAACAGGGGAGTTACTCAGTGGGGTATGGGATGCTAATCACAGAAAACGCAGTCCCGTCATAGCACTCCAAACACGGAAAACAGACTAAACATGCAAAAACACGGTACCTAAAGTACCCAAACAACAGTCAATGTCCTACTACCGGATCCAGTGACCGGCGGCACCCTCCTCCCAGAAGGACAACTTATGGGATAGTGCCCAATCACACCGCCCGTAGACGATTATCGACCTCTGAAGGTACTGGACAACAGGTCAACTAAGCTGCCAGCACCATCTCCTCATACAACACACGACGCAAGTATAGAAGTCCGTCTCTATACCCCCGCAATCCCTAATGACTCACATAGTCGACTAATCCTAGCTCTAACAAGTTTAAAAGACTCAATTAACAATTTAATGCACAATCAATGGGTTGAATCATCTATATTCCTATGTCCAATTTACAAGCAAAACTACCTAGACTCGATCAAGAAAAACGGAACACATTTAGTACTAAATTCCATTTAAGGCGTTCTAGACGAAAGAACAGAATTCTGCGGAAAGCCCTCACATTAGCCTTAACCATGAAGAAGAATAGGGTTCCTATGCTCTAGAGCTCCAGATCGGTTCTCCTTCAACACAAAGCTAGATCTACAATTCCAGAAGCTCCCTGCAAAGATTCAGGTCAAACGGACCAGGTTTGCCTAAAAAAAACACACATCTCAACAGACTGATCTCGGATCAGCACAACACAGACAGAATTTGGAAACGAGGATACAACTTTCTACTCATACCTCCGAACGAAACAAACTCGGCCTCTCTGGAAAGAAGATATTTGGGGCTTTCTAACAATAGGTTGATCGTTCCGTGGATCCACACGGTTCGCCGGGAAATCGCCTCGCAAGGTGACGGCGGAATGATGACGCGAATCTGGCACTACGACGCACATGCTCAAAGAAACAACCATAACATTCAGTATACAGATCCGAATGATAAACCGCTTGCGGCAGTAGATCAATGAACGAGTCAAGAGTATAAGTATACCTACCAAGTTTCAGGTCGATTGGATTAGATTTGCTAGTTCGATTCTCCCTTCTCCCAGAACTAGTCGAATCTGCCCTATAGAACTTTCTAGATGGCTCCGGTGGTTTCCCTTCAAGGTTGCTAATCGACGGCTAGATTTCGCCAGAGTTTTGGTGTGATTAGGCTTTACAGGTAAAATAAAGGAGGAAGAGGCTATTAATAGGGAAAGGAACTTAGGATTTTATTTAGACAAGTTGGGCCTTAATGGGTCTCAGGGTTAGGGTCGTTACAACCACTAGAAATATGCATTGTGATACTCCTAAATGAGGAATGAGAAGAATATATACATTGTTTCTCATTCATTGGGAGACACCGTTAATCAACCAAATCAATTGCACCAAAAAGAGGAATCTTTAAATCAAATGAGTCCCATGAAGATCAGAAAACGAACTTCATGTCTCCAAATGCATAAAACAGAATTTTAAATAGTAAGAATGATCATAACAATGAATACCACAAGAAATATGCATTGTGGGACTTCTAAATGAGGAATGAGAAGCATATATACATTGTTTCTCATTCCTTGGGAGACACCGTTAATCAACCAAATCAATTACACCGAAAACAAGAATCTGGAACTAAAAGGAGTATCATGAAGATCAGAAAAGGAACTTCATGTCTCCAAATGCATAAAACTGAACTTTAGTGAGTAAGAATGACCATAACAATGCATACCACTAGAAATGTGCATTGTAGGACACCTAAATGAAGATTGAGAAGCATATATACCTTATTTCTCATTCATTGGGAGACACCGTTAATCGACCAAATCAATTACACTAAAAAGAGGAATCTGA